>PVKM010019234.1:0-24376 GCA_004027735.1 Carollia perspicillata | reverse complement strand
ACTTCTGATGCCTATATGCGTCTTTGCCCTTTGGATCCACCTTTGAACTACTTGCCAACATCATACCAGTTCCCTTACTAATGAAAGAGTTAAATACAAGTTTTTAACATACACTCATATTATATTTATAAGAGAATCATCATTTTGCCATTTTTAAACATTTCCTCTTAAGCAATGCAACATGAGCTTCAGGAAGGTTACACACTGAATTGAGAGCAACCACGTTATCTTATACAACTACACATTTGTAGATCTTAAGGAAACCTGAGGACCTATAACAGGGGGACTTGATATGCCTATTTGAGCAGGGCAGAATTCCCCGTGAAAGTGACATACGAGTTCTTCAAGTAGGAATTTACAAGGTGTGTATAGGAGAAGAATTCAGAAGTGAGCCAGCCTGTCACAAGAGCTGCTCAGGATCACATCTCCCAGATTTGTGATCCTGGGGGAGAGTCAGTTTTGGACAATAATTCAGAGAAGCTGGAAGATTTGGCAGCTGCCATTGTCTGTGTTTCAAGATAAGAGTCAGCCAGTGAGCAATCTTCAAAATGGGATGGGGCCAAAGGCTTTGGGGAGATGGGATGACAGAACCTGGGGCCTGGTTGTCTCTCACCCCTCTTCCCTAAGATGAGTGGTCCAACCACTTGCTTTGATGATCAAACAGTCTATTTTGAAATGCATTCACACCAGGCCCTGCCTATGATGCCACATTTCAGAAATGGTCTCATCAATAGGAGAGAAGAAACCTGGCTTTTCTCTGCAACCGGCACAGGCCTTTCAACCGAGTTTCATCAAATCCAATGGGTATTTAATTAGCAACATTTCATTGTTTCCTGACTATTTTTATGGAATCTGGCTTCAGGTGATTTCCTGTGCAGACAATTTTACAGGAATGCCATGCCCCGGGACACATGTTCATTCCTACCTTTTACTTCTCTACCCCAGTGTCATCTCCTCAGAGTGGTCTTGATAGGGCACTCAAGAGTTGGAAAATTTTAGTTTAAGGTAAATAGTTATAAGCCTAGTAAGTAATGTATGTGTTAAAGATTTTGTTTCAGAAACTACAGATAAGGCCCATCCTGGCTCCTGGGAGAAACAGCTGACCTCCCAGGACACTGCTAAAGACCACCGCCTGGGGACAAGTGGAGGCATCTGGGCCATTGTGTTCTGGGGTGAGACCGACAACCGCTGGCTCCTGGGAACAGCTAACTGCCCAGGACAGGAATGTTGCAGCTTCTATCACCTAATCCTCCCTGAATCTCAAATCCCTCACTGCACCTTGTTTATTCCCTGTTATAAAAACTTTAGCCTGGAAATCAAATGGAAGATGGTTTTTTGGGGGGTGCGAAACTGTCATGTTCTCAGATCTCCAGCCATCTGAATAAAGCTCCCATAAAGATTCAATCTCTGTGTCTGATTATTGGGTTTGGTAGTGACAGGGAGCAGGAGCTCTAGTGTCTCTTCCAGTTTTGGTCTTTCCAGATGACTCTAATACTGGACTAAAGGGGCCCAGACACCTCCACACATCAAGCTCCAATCAAACTCTGGCAAGAGTGTACAGCCAGGAAACTAAAGGTTTATTTTTAGGAAATGGTACCATACCCAGAGTCACAGGTGAGCTTATGCTTAAAGATTTGGATCCCTGTTGGCTTCCAGGGTATGGGTTATACAGGGGGGGGAATCATTAACCATGGTGATTTGGGGATTTAGGCTCATGGTCAAGGTCATGGTCTATATTGATTGGTCAGTGCTAGGGTAGCAGGTAGGTGATTATTACATCTGGTCCTGATGTGTCAGCATGCATTTTTCTGTCTGGTTTCACAAGGATTTGGTTGATGGGATGTTCCACTTTTTGGGGTTCACAGCTGAAAAACAACTGAGACCTAGATGTTATCTTTCTCTGCGGGCAATAGACTGGAGGCTTTGTTCCTACGATTGTTTAATGCATGTCAGAACCTCATTGTCCTGAGGACTTAATGCTTAAGGGAGTGACGGTATAAGGGAGAAGGAGGCAGGGGAGTCAGGGCGCTGGATGAGGCCAGTTGAAATTGAAATGGAAAAAAAGAGAAAAGTCAGAAAAAAAGAAAATGATGTTTTTGTGTAGTCACAGCCCCACCTGAAGTACCAACCCTCTCTCCGTCTCTACCATTTTACTCCATAGTAGCAGCCACCTCCTCCCCCACCTTCCATCCCCCACCTCCAGCAGCCATTCCCCCCAAGTTTCAAGCAAATTTTATCTAAGAACAGGAGAGGGCAGGGAAGACAGTGAAACACCAATTAAAACATCTCTATGTGTTCCTTAAAAACAACAAAAACATTTCAATTGGTTCCTGTCTATTGAAAGTGTAAAACACTTCTTGTTTGAGGGACCCACTCAGTTGATTAGATTTACTCAAAAGAAACACAAATAAAGTGAGGAAATTCAGGTGAAAGATTTTGGCAACTCTAACCAGTGCATATGTATCTGTAACAATTTGTTTTATTGGTCTGTAGAGGACTCTCCAAACCCCAAAGAATCACCCTCACAGATGCTGAAGAAGCTGCAAATTTTGTCATTAGTTTTCACTGGCCCTTTGTTGAGTGGAATTGCCTCTGAGAAACATGGGAAAATACACACTGAAATGTTTACTTGCACAACTCAGCATCTGCCTTCGGAAAGTTCATTGCCTAGTCTTACCAAATATTAACAGTCAGGTAAAAATGAGATCATAAAATTATTTTCAACCTGAAAGTTCCCTGACAATAAGAGAGTATATTGATTATACAGATGGTAGTCATAATAATAATAATATCCTACATTATTATTATTACATTACTACATTATATCACCACATTCTATTACTACATTAGGAAGTTCATGTGTCAACCACCATGCCAAAAAATCACATGGGTTGCCTTATTTATTCAGCCCAAGTGCTCTGTGAAAAGGGTTTACTCTCCTCAGTAATTGGCAGAAGGTTGTCCAGAGAGGTGAAATGACTTGTGCCCGGTCAAACCAAGCTTTGAAGCTAGGATTCCAAACAAAGTAGTTTGACTCCAGCATCCACCATCTCCAAACTTATGAAGCGTTTCTAATTTATAGTCCTGGTTAAGTCACACACTAAATGCTGCAACAGTGGTACCATTTGTATTGTTCTAAGCAACGAAAACTGATTCTTGAGCAGGAAAATTATTTGCCTTAAGCATTGGTTTCAACCCTGTCTGCATAGTAAAATTACTCAAAGCTTTAAATTAAAAAACAAACAAACACACACACACACACACAGACACAAACAACTATGCCTGAGCCTATCCCCCACTAAGAGATTCTGATTTACTTCTGCTAGGTAAGTCCGACAACTTCACTGTACTTGTCAGGGGAGCAGTAGATGCTGTTGAGTGAGCATGTACACTGTGTGGCCATCACATTCAAAATGACTGAGAGAGTAAAGCAACAAATTTGCATCAAACTCTGTGTTAAGCTTGAACATTCTCTGGTGGAAGCTATTCAGATGATTCAGAAGGCCACAACTATGGGCAACTGGTGACTGGCAGCTTTATCATGACAACCTGCCCTCTCATGTATCACGTTTCATGCAGAGATTTTTGGTGAAACATCAAATCACCCCCGTGACTCAGCCTCTCTACAGCCCAGTTGGTGCCTTGAGACTTCTGGCTTTTCCCAAAACTAAAATCACCTTTGAGAGGGAAGAGTCCACTGATGAGATTTAGGAAAATACAATAGGGCAGCTGATGGCAATTCGGAGAACTGTATGAGGTCCCAAGGTCCCTATTTTGAAGGGGACTGAGGCATCATTGTCCTATGTGCAATATTTCTTGTATCTTATATCTTCTTCAATAAATGTCTCTATTTTTCATATTACATGGCAGGATACTTTGTGGACATATTATGTATATGTATATGTATATGTATGTGTATGTGTATGTGTATGTGTATTTATATATTATGCAACTCTATGCAGGCAGGATTGAGAATCACTGTGCTTCAGTTTACTAAGAAAAGATGGGATTTTTGACTCAAAATCCTTGAGTCAAAATGTGTGGGCACCATCCAGGGGACAGAGATTCAGAGTTCTGCTGGAGTTTAGTGGGTTGCACACATTTGATATGGGGTCTCTTGAGAGCCTGACCTAAGACCTCCATCCATGTCACCTGTCATCATCATCTCAACCTAGTATGTTCTATCCACAGGGAAATTCTTGTAGTGCCTCCTAAGAGGGCATCATCTCTTGGTATCCAGGTTGATACCCCATCCTCAGTTTGTAAAGCACCCTTCCTTCCATTCACCATACTGGTTCCTTCTTATCAACTAAGTTTCAACTTATATGTTAGGTCCTATAAAGAAGGCATTTTGTCCTTCCAACCTCTGTCTGGATCCCTCTGCTTAACTCTAGGCTTGTGCAACAGTGAATACTTCCTCCCCTCACAGTACTTACTCTACTATATTTTAGTGATCTTCAAAGGTATTCTGCATTCATGTCTTACCACGAAATAGAATTGTCTTATTTAGCAAATAAAAATACAGGATACTCAGTTAAATTTGAATTGCAGGTAAGTAATCTGTTTTTTTAATATAAGCACATCCTGAATACTGCATGGGAGATGGTTTTACTAAAATAAAAAAACATCATCTGAATAAAATTTGAATTTGAATGTATTTAATCTGGAAACCCTACTAGGAAGTATTTCAAGATGTAGGGAAGATCTTTTCAGAGCTCTTCACATCCTCCCAACCCCAAGATTTCATTAACCTTATCACAAGAGACTGATACCTCTTGGAATCATGTTACTCAAAGGTTCAGCCACAGTCCACCTATTTATAACTTTGCAAAAGATTACAGAGGCAGCAACTGTTTAACTCATTAACACAAAGATTCCTGAATCCATCTAGACTTAATGAATCAGAAACTCAAAATTTTGGGTAGGAGATTTAGAGAGTAAGCTACACTTTAAATCAATAACTCAGGCAATTCTAATGCACACTGAAATTTGAAAAGTTATGCCAAAGGAAAAAAACATTATTTTGGTCTGGAACTTTTGGGCCTAATTCTCAAGTGTGTAGAGGTAGGAAAAAAGTAAACATCTATTGCAATATTGCCTCTGTTTTCTTCCTCTTTATATCGAGAGCTCTTAAAGATTGTATTTATCTTCTTCACTCTTCTGTTCCTACTTACCAGCACTGTGCCAGCATATCTCAGTGCTCAGCAGACTTTTTTTTATATAAACAAAGAAAAATATGAAAGAATCAAAGTTGATTTGGTATGAGAGTCATTCAGCAAACTAGATTCTTTCAACAAATAAGATTTATTCTGAATTTACTGTTTGCCAGACACTGGTATAGGATGAAGATACTACTGTGGACAAGAGAGACACAGTCTCTGCTTTCATTAAATCTGTATTTTGTTAGGAAAATATAGGCCATAGATAAGATAGGTTTGTTTCTAAAGCAATAGGCACAATGAAGAAAATAAAATACAGCATTGGTTAGAAGGCAAGTGGGTTCCCTCTCTAACATTTGGATTTCCAAATTTTGATTTTATTCAGATATCCATTTTCCAAGTAGAGATACCCTGATCAGTAAACAATTATAGTAATCCCATTCTCCTTGGCAGTGCTTGGTTTAGGGGTGGGCAAATGAGTTAATTTTGGCTAATGAGAGATGAGACCAACTTTGCTGCCAGGTCAGGGCTTATTTGAAGAGTTTCTATGCTCTTAAAATAAAATACACATAGGAGCAATGTCCCTTTATTCCTCGTGTGCATTGTTATGTTTTGATAGGATGCTAGACTGCTGAGACCATTTTATGGTCACAAGAATGAGCAGAAGTACAATAGGGTACCTAGTAATTCACTATATATCTAAATTTCTGGATGATTCAACTAGAAAGCCATTTACTTCTATTATGTAGCATAATAGCACTTTCTTTACTTTCAAAACTGGTTTGAATTGAGTTATCTATACCTGCACCAATGCACCCTGACTGAAGCAATGAAATAGATACCTCTGGACATTTGAAGTAAAGACTCACATGATGAGAAAGAAGCATTTATTTGAATATCTGGGAGCAATGAGTTCAAGGAGAGAAGATATCATGTGCAAAGATCTTAAATTGGTAATAAACTTAGTGTATTCAAAGGCTTGAAAGGAGGCCAGCATAGGTGGAGGATAAACCATGCTGTACGGACCCTTTGAGATCCCAAAGATGAAGGCAAGGACCAAATTTAACAGGAGTGCTAGTCTGACTAATGTCCCCTCCCAAAGACTGCCATACCCTTATTCCCAGACCCTATGAGTGTCACCTGACATGGCAAAAGAGGCTTTGCCAATATGATTAATTTCAGGATTTTGTGAGAATAAGATTATCTTGAATCATCTGGGGAACCCAATATAATCTCAAGGGCCTCTACAAAGGCTATGGTAAGAAGTGGGATGATCTGATATAGAAAACTCAGGTGACCTGATGACAGAAGCTGAGGAGAAAAGGTTGTGTGATGTGGGGTCATGAGCCAATGACTGAGGATGGCTGGAAAAGGCAACAAAACAGATTTCCCTCTGGAACCTCAAAAAAAAAAAAAAAAGTAGCCCTGTCAACATCTTCACTTTTGCTCAATGAAAATGAATCTGGGCTTCTGGTCTCTAGAACTGCAAGATGATAAATTTGTGTTGTTTGAATCCACTAAGTTTGTGGCAATATGTTATAGTAACAATAGGAAACTAATACTGCAAGGCATTGTGTACTATGGCAGGGAGTTTAATTTAAGTATCATGGAACCATTGAAGGGTTCAAGCAAGGGAGTAATCTAACAGGTATGGAAACTTGATGGTAGCAGAGGAAGAGTAGAATCAGATATTACAGAAGTTGAGAGGAGAGGCTGACTGTGGATGTAGATGTAAAAGTAATCGGGTTAACAAGTAGGGTAACCAACCATTTCCATTTGCTGAGGATTGAGGGAATTCCCAGGATACAGGGATTCCTACTTTAAAATGAAGGCAGTCCTGGCAAAAAAATCTTAGGTTTTCCTGGGACTGAGGGAACTCTTGGTATGTGGGACTTATGCTGCTAAATTTGAGAAAGTCCCAGGCAAACCTGGATATGTTGATCACCCTAGTGAGAAGTGAGTGAATTGGAGTTACATGTACCAGACAAAGCCAACAGAACTGGCTGATTTGTTCAGTATGAGAGATGAAGGATCTGGCTGATCCCTAGATTTAGGTGTGAAATCGGATGGATGATGGCTTTGTGTAAGGTATCAAGGGAGACTGGGTAAAGAGCACAGTGAGGGATGCTAGAAAGGCCAGCTGTATTGGGAGTTGGAATGCCTATAGGAGAGAAGTGTTACTGGCAGGACAAGATGGTGAGACCTCAATTCTTACCTTCTTGAAGGAAAGGTTTCAGTCAAGAGACAAAGTGCAGTAAAGCAAGAGTTTATTGGCTGCAGCAAAAGCACATTCAGGACAGTGAAATAAGGAAAGGCTTAGGATAGAAGTTATGGGAGAGCCTAGTCTGAGCGGCTTTGGCTCACTGGGAAGTCAGAGATAAGGGGGCCTTGGAGACAGGTTCAGGGGGTTAGCTGGGATGAGCTGCCGCTGCCTGCTGCTCCTTTGATTGCAAGTCTTATGAGATCCCTTACAGCAGGGGTCCCAATCAGCTCACAAGCAAAGCTTGTGTAAGCCCCACCCCACCTCCTGTCACCCCTCCATCCACAGAGGGTGAGCTAGTGAAGCTTGCCTGAGCTCTGTCTCCTGTGTCCTCTCCACTCCCAACTCCTGGACCTGTCTTCCACAAAACCTGTCCCTGATGACAAAACAGTTAGGGAACAGGGCCTTAGAGTTTAGGAGATACATGCCTATGAGGAAAGGTGAGGGAGGAGGGAAAGGCACAAGCATGTTCCTGGGAGGGAGAGCACTGGCGCTGGTCCTTTGTCCTGGGGTTTTTATCTCTCTCTTGCAGGTGAGTCTTAGGGGAAGCCTCAGGGGAGGATCTCAATAGAATATTCATCAGCTTTCCAGGTATCCCTTCAGGGTTGTGGTCTCCACTGATTGGCCAGCACCAGGCAGGGGGTCATTAATTAATATGACTAATCCATACAACTGGTCCTGAGTCAGCCTGATTTTGCTGTTTTTCTAGGCCTGGACATGAGCTACAACTGAGGCTTAGATGTCAGTTATCTCTAGGGAGGAAAAGCCAGGAGTTCTAAATCCCATCACCAGTGATATGAAAGGTCAGGGAGTCCAAACCAAACCAAACCTTTTACCCAGTGAGGTAAAAGCTAAGGGGGTCTGTATGACCACTGATACGCTGGGGGAGGAATGGTTGCCCTGGAGGTGAGGTCCTTGTTTTCCTACTTTCACCCATTGCTAGGCACCTGGGGCTTTCCACCCTGGTGACCTTCTGTATCTGGCCACTCATGTCTGTCTAACTGCCTACAACAGAAGGATGCTAATGAAAAAAATTTTATGCCACAGAAATCAACCTATTCTACTTCACCATTTTGCTAGTTACCAGCCCTGAAGTTATTCAGTCCAGAGGCTCTTTTTTCTTCATTTGAAAGAATCGTGACAACAGCTCCATCCTTACAAATGGAGTTTGTCTTCTGAGGTGTTTGCTAGAGCTTTTTACAAGAGGCTTAATCAGTTTCACATGAATTAATGATGGCTATCAAATGGGGAGAAAAGAATGAATTCCAAATAAATACTTATCACATAATTGAAGTTGCAAGAATCCACTATAAATAAAATATATTTGTATTTACAATGCATAAATTTGATGGCGACATTGTTGGGCAACGCAAGGCTTTTTCATAAGAACCCTCAACAGTGTTAAATTAGTAATAGGCTGAATACATTTCTTAATTATGTCACTGGCGTTGTGCTTGGGAATACCATTTGCAATAAATTGAGTCCTATTTGTATGCATGCGGTGCAAGGAGAAAGTGCTGTATTTTGAAAATCCTAATGTACTCATGGGAACACAGGTTAATGTCATCTACTGCTTAAAATTAGTCCTTGGTTTCAGAGCTCGCAATTGTATTAAGACTTATCATGTACTCTTTTCATCAAGGCAATAATTGCTATAGATTTACATATCCTGCCACAAGCAAAAACACGGATCCTTCAGGGCTTTTTGAATGGGAAGTAGTTACATGAGAGCGGTGGGCAAGAAATATTATATATCTCCTGTTTATAAAAGTAATTTTTCCTTATCAAAAAAATGGTGAAATAGGCAAAGGTAAAATCACAAAAATGGGAGCCATCCATGGAGTGCGTTGAATAACGACCTGCCCCCCGCAAAAAGATGTCCAAATCCTAATCCCCAGAATCTTTTAATTGCACCTTACTTGGAGGAAGGCTCTTTACAGATGTTAAATGCAGAATCTTGAGGGATGGGCCCTAAATCCAGTGACAGGTGCCCTTATAAGAGAAAGATTTTAGATTTGAGATACAGAGTATAGGCATGGTTAAACTTGCAGACTCTATGGAAACACTGACCAATAGAAAACAAATGGAGACACAGACACTGGGAAGAAGGTTGTAAGAAGACCAAGGCAGAGACTGGAGTGATGGGTCCAGAAGTCAAGGAATGCCAAGGATTGCCAGTGTAACGGGGTGCAGCCAGGCCCCCCTGCAAGCTGTGAGGGGGGGGGACGGGAGACAAGGAGTAGGGTTGTTGAGAGTTATTTTGGATAT
The DNA here is from genome assembly GCA_004027735.1 of Carollia perspicillata. Classification (NCBI taxonomy): domain Eukaryota; kingdom Metazoa; phylum Chordata; class Mammalia; order Chiroptera; family Phyllostomidae; genus Carollia; species Carollia perspicillata. Next base: position 14,689 of record PVKM010019234.1, on the reverse strand, counting down.
CACTAACAGCAGACTAGTCTTCCAGCCTGAGTGGAGCCAGAAAGGTATGCATGACTTTAACCCATGATGTGACTGGGAGGCAGCTCCCCCAGTTACCTCACCTGGGGAAGAGCTTGGAGGTGGTTTGCTCCATGCCCTGGGGCCATGACTGCCTGGACTAATGATGGCAGCCAAGAAAGGCAGAGAATAGGGGAGTTCTGGCAGGTGTAGCCGATTGTGGGAGGAATCGGAAATAGGGTTATGGAGGAGGTTCCAAGCTGGGATTTAAACTAAAGGCGGGCTGCCCTGTGGGATGGGAAAGAGTGTGGGCACAATGTGAGACCATGTGGGAAGGAAAGTGGTGAAAGGACTCTTGTTGGCGGGCCCTGAGAAGCTGCCACGTGGTTTTGGATTAAGAACTGGTGATTGCAGCGACACAGTTGATGGTGCTGGGAACCGTCCAGCAGAGCACGGATTACTGGAGAAACTGGGAGAAGTGAACTGAGAACTTCTGTTCTTCTTCTTCTGGAGCGTGGTACTTCTGATTGGCATGTTCTGAAACTGGCCTGACTGAGCAACAGGGATGGAAGGACTGTGTGTGTGTGTGTGTGTGTGTGTGTGTGCGCGCGCGCGCATGTGTTGCAGTTGTTTTAAAGGGACTTTGAGATTTAATGGAAACATTCTGCCATTACTCTAAGCCTGTATAATTTCTGAATAAACAGTTCCTTTCCATTTTACCAAACTCTGGCATTGAGTGCCATGGTTCCCACCTGGCAGTGAGTGCGATGAACCCAAAACAGAAAGACCCCAGAGAATAGGGTTTGTTTCGATAACAGTATCTGGGCTCCCCAGTGGGTCCATTCTGTCACACTAGCAGCCACCAGGAGCCAGGAGAGAGGCATGGAACACATTCTTCTCCAGAGCTTCCAAGAAGAACCAACTCTGCCAACACCTTCATTCTTAGCTTCTTGTCTCCATGTCTGTGAGATGGCAAATTTATGTTGTTTTAAGCCATCAAGTTTGTGGTTATTTGTTGCAGCAGCCCCAGGAAACTAACACAATGTGTAGTTCTACCAACTGGAGGACTCTTTGTAAGATGTGCTATAGGGGGGACCCCAAATGGAATTTCTTCTAGAAGTCAGGCCCCTGTAGTACATCTTTCCCTGAGAGGTTAGTGTTCTAGGGACCCATATGTATGAGTGTACCAGCTGGCATTGTTGTGAGAGGTTGTGTTTGGCTTCGGTGAGTTTTTTTGAAGATTTTTTCAATGCATTTGCCCATTTCATGAAGGGTGATTGATGAGTGCACCTGCTCACACTGCACACAGTTTTTAGCAGTTTTTGACTAAAACTGGCATGATGACCTCCATGTCCTGCCCTGACTATTCACCTGATCTCACCCCAAGCAACTTTTGTTTGTTTCCTTTTGTTTTCCTGGATGAAAAAAGTCCTCAAAGGGAAATATTTTGCAAACATGGAAGAGGTGAAACAAAGCATAGCAGAGGCACTAGAAGGCACCAAAATGTCTCAATAGGTACTTTGCATCAAATGGAGAATACTTTGAAGGTGACTGAAGTTTAAACATATAAGAATACACAAATTTTTATAAATAAATTCTGGTTTTGGAGGATCCCCTCTCACATGAGGCAGGTAGCATTAGCAGCTGCATTTTATGAGTAAGGAAAGCTGCATTTTATGAGTAAGGAAACTGAGACATTGAGAAATTAAGCAATTTGCCCCAATGATACAGCTAACAAGTGGTGGTGCTGAGATTTGAACCCAGGTACACAGGCTCTGGAGCTGCGTATTTCCAATACTAAAATAGCTCCTAGTCACACATGTCTTTTTAAGCTTAAATGTAAATTAAGCAAAGTAAAATAAAATGTAAAAATGTAGTTGCTAAGTCCCAAGAGCAACGTTGTAAGACTCAGTAGGTGCATGTGGCTAGTGGCTACGTCTTGGTCAGCGAGGGTTGCAGAGCATTTCCACCAATGCTAAGAGTTCTATAGGACAGTGTTTCCACAGAATTTGTGAGCCTACCCATGGTGCTAGATTGCCTCATAGGGTGATATGTGTAAAGCATTCCCCACAGTATCTGGAATACAGAGAGATTTCTATAAAGCACAGTTATTGTTATATCTTCCTAGAACTTTTTTCCTGTGTGTGCCTGTGTGCCCTCCTGTACTTGCCTATGTGTGTATATGATATGAGGGATGGGGTAACTACGTTTTATGTGGTAGAGGACATACTGTGCATATAGGCAGTTCTGTGTCTTGTTTTACCTGCATACATATTACATTGTCAGAACTTCTGGTGGATATTTTAATACTTCGAAATTGAAATATCTTGTTTCTGCACACTGTTCTCCTTTCTAGGCACTGTGGAATCTATCATAGAAGCAACAGTGGCTAGCTTGTGAAAATGACTAGAATCCAGAATTAGAGTAACATGATATAGTGGCCAAATTGGTCAAACAAACAGGGTTCTCCAGTGTGTTGTAACCATGTGTGATCATGGATAATTATGACTGTGTGTAATAACTGACTCTATAAAAGTGGGATGTATGTAATAACTTCAGTATAATGAAAGACTGCCTGTGTAATAACTGACTCTGCTTAACAACTGACTCTCCATGTAGTAACTGACTCTGTGTAATAAACTACCTGTGTAATAATTGACTCTGTGTAATAGTTGTCTCTTTGCATAGTAATTATCTTTGTGCCATAATTGACTGTAAAAATTGACTCTCAGTGTAATAATTGACTTTAGTGTAATAATGATTCCTGTGTAATAATTGATTCTGTGTAATAGTTGACTCTCAGTATAATACTTGTATTTCTGTATAATTGACTCTCTGTGTAATAATGGGCCCTCTGGATAATAATAGACTTTCTATGTAACAATGAACTTCTTGTGTAATAATGAACTCTTTGGCCATAAGCACCATCAAATGCTTGGACTAGTAGAAATTAGAGTGATAGTTAAGCCACTTTCAGATGCAAACTGACTCAAACTACCTTAAGATGGCAGAAGGAGAAAGAGGATATTATTAGCTCACATACCTGGGAAGTCCAGAATCTAATTAACCTCACATCCAGCTGCTGAATCCATGGGTTCACATGAGGTCCCCAGGGTTCTATGTCTCTCTCCATCTCTGGACTTTTACCTTTATTTCCAGATTGGCTCATCCTTTATATGGTGGCAGGATAACCCTTATCAACTCTGGCTTCCAAGGTACTTAGAACGCCTCGTCCCAGGGAATACTAGAAAGCAACCCTTTACTCCCAGCACCCAAGTCAATTCTTCAAAGAAGTTGGCCAGCCCACACTTGGGACAGTAGAAGGCGGTACCTTGATTGACAGGTACCTCATTATCACAAAAGGTGGGTAGTAGTTCACAAAATGAACAGATGGAGAGCAGAGCAAACAAGTAACAGATGTCTCCTCTGTTCACGGGCTGAGAGCTACAGCCTCCCGAGGGTGAGCACGAGCTGTGTGAATTTGTCCCAGCAAGTTCTTCAGTCCTCAGGTGAACCAGTCATCCACTCACTTTAGAATAGGCAACTAATATCCACATATGTATGTGTATATACATATATACATAATTTTCAAATAAACATAAATATGTTTATGAAGAATAGAATGCAAGGTCATTTAAACCAACCAACTTATAGTAATGTTTTATCTTTATGAATTTTCTCAATCAGTGGCCATAAATCTACTAACTCTCATGCTCCATACTATAGTTTTCTTTTAAAAAGTTTCTTATGAAATATCTGCAAAGAATGGAAATATAGAACTTTAAACTACATATTTAGGCTTTTCAATGGATTAATCCTTTTAGTTGAAGTCTTACAATGTGGATGCAAATTTGGGCTTCTTGACTTAAATTCAGTTGCCCAGATTGAGACTAGGAAAATGAGGCTTAAAAAAAAGACTTACTGTCTTTATGCCCAAACACCTTTTCTCTGAGTAATTCCTAATTACTCCACTTGATCTTAGCCAAAAGGCCGAGAAGCAGTAATTCCTAGTTACTCCTTCAGATCACAGTACAAGCATTGTTTCCTCTCTGACTTTGTCTGTACCCTACTTATAGTATCTCTTCTATCACAATGCATCACCACCCCCACCCACCTACAGTGCATACAGTGTATACATGAGAAGCCCACTAAATATTATTTGCTAAATGGATGAATGAATCCATAAGTGTGTAAACACCAAAGGGTAATAACAGGGTCAAATCTAATTTTATTCTCACAACATATGAGAGCAGAAGACAAAGTACCCAAATTCTGGTGATCTCTAAGAAATAGGTGCTAAAAGGTTGTACCAGGTGACATATTTCCAGTTCATGGGCAATTTTCATTTGATTAAAAAAATCCATTCAAAAGAAAGAATTGAAAACAGAGGTGAAGTAAGGGGACCCCTGCAGAAGGTAGCAAAAAAAGTAGTCAGAAGAGACTTGATTGATAAAGAACTTCAACAGCATAGTCTAATTATAAAAATCAAAAACTAGTTTTGCTACATATAAAAACAGATATCTTAAGTTGGATCAATGTAAAATTCATCCAAGAAACAACTGTTTCTGGCATTTTCAGTGGAGACCAGAAACAAGTAGGTTAGTATATTATGGATGAAAATACCACCTCCCAAATTCACATCCACTAGTATTGGACAATTCCACATTTACCTGCCCAGCATTTCTTATCCTAATGCTGGAACAGTAGCTCTTTCTGATGGAAAATCCATTCCATAGAATTGGTACTGGCCCTGTTTTCCCACCTGCCACAAGATATGTAGCCCACTGACAGAGGGCTCTTCTTCCAGCCCTGAGCTACTGGTTCTGAGCTGAACTTTTGACCTGAGTTGAGCCAATCAATATCTTCTCAGGGACTTCTCTGCCAAAGTCAGGAAGGAAGTGACTCTCATTGTGATGAGCTTAGGGAAATTACTGTGTATCACACCTACTACATGGGTGGACGCACCATGAGAAGTGGAGAGAAATGTTTGCCTGATCGCATTCTTCGGGCCTTTCATCTGGAATCAGTAACATCCTGGGACTTCTTAGTTATTTGAGCCAGTCAGTGCAGTTTTTTTCCTTTTGTTTTGCTTGAGTTGGGTTTTCATCACTTGCAACTGTTAAAACATCTGTAGTTTATTTCATGTTAATGTGGATTTGAAACATTTCTTGGGCTGGATAAGTAGCATTTTACAACTGCTTAGGCCAATAGAACGGTTTCATAGGCCCATCCATGACTGATCTAAAACGGGCTATTACATAGTTTCTCCCGCATTTTAGATTTTCATCAGAATCTGCTACAGTTGTTGAGTGGCCCATAAAGCAGTATAACCAGACAATGCCTTCAAAAGGCATCCTGAAAGCATGCTTTTTAAAAGCTTAGGAGAAAGCAGGACATTTTTCATGTCTCTGGCAGCTCCATTATGATGCATTTGGACATTTTTGATAAAATTATGAGGCATAAAAAGTTTGAAGCATTGAAGATTAATTTTCCTCCATAAATATATAGATCATAGTCAAATTCTATATGACTAGTTTGGCCCAGAGCAAAATATATTTTCAGTGTAATTTCATAGGAATATGGAAGCAGATGATGAGAGAACAACACTGAAAAAACCTTTGGTGGATTGCAAGTGTCAGGTGAACCTTCACAACCTGATGAATTGAGCAGGAACTGCTTTTAAAATGGAGGGCTTTGTTGTTTTAAAGTTAAAAAAAGTTGGGAGCCAGTGCAGAAGTAAAATTAAAGTAAAAGATAATAAATAATCCATATCTCTTCTGTTCTGTTTAAATATTAAAGTGTCAGCTGCAATTTTGAAATGACACAAAGAGGCTTGCTTAGCTGAAAAAGTGCTTCATTTGCTGGATTTCCATGCTGTCTGAACTGTAATTTCATCTAAGGATGATTTTCTGATGAGATGTCTGAGCTGTGGGGTCTCTGACAGGTTGAGAGGTATGCACATACACATGGGATAGTTTTCATTTCTTCTTCCAGTTCCTCTCTGACTTTACTGCCTCTGCCTGGAGCCTACTGGTGCCCAGTGGAATGGAGTCACTCATTCTAGTTGAAACACAATTCCTTCTTAATGTTCCCAAGTGTACTGTTGTTGTTGTTGTTATTTTGTTTGATTTTTTTTTTTTTTTTTGGCTAAGAGGTTGTCTCATTCTTCGTGGATTTCTCAAGGGCCAAGAAGTGAGTGCCTGAAGTACTTCCTCTCACTTACCCGGAGCCATCAACATTGCCAGCTAAAGTCATTCAAAGTTTTCATGCACAGATGGATGGCCATTTGTCTCTGGGTGGTTGTGTCCTTGTTAGAATCAACTTAGGAGCTTCAAGAGATGGAAATGACACATCAGGCATGCTGGTGTGGTATAATTTAACTGTGTTCACTCCCTGTGCAATACTCAAAACTTGTTGAGGAAGCCATGAAGGAAGGTCAAGGGATATTGAAACTTTGCTCTTCTTGAAAGGTAGACCCAGAGTGAGATTTTCAAGAGCTATTGGGCTTTGGTAGAGAGGCAGGTAGGAGGAGCTGCCACAATGAAACTAAAGTACATAGGGAGAGTCAAGAAACCAAAAGACAACAAGTCTGAAGTCAGATATACTCATACAAGGGGTGAGACTCAGTGAAGGGTTTGGAAGAGGGCTGAGACAGGACTGGAGCCAACAGATATCAGAAACAAATAAGAAAGATTCCAGGAGATCACTAAAAAATGGCTTTGTGGTATCTGTTCATAGTGAGGTTTATTTCTTAACATTAGAAATTCATTTCTTTCATTAAGGAATTTTTATCTTATAAATTATTTTAAATTATTGTAAATTCTCTTACAATAGAACATAAAGATCTCAAAATAGTCATTTTTCTAAACTTCTCTTCAGCTCAGAGAGAGTTTCTCAATGTCAGTACTGTTCAAATTTTAGACTAGATAATCTTTTGTTTTGAGTGGCTGTCCTGTGCATGGTACAATGTTTAGCAGCACCCCTAGCTCCTATGAAAGAGATGTCAGCAGAACTCCTTCACCTCACTGTGACAACAAAAGCTGTCTCCAGACATTGCCAAATGTCCCCTGAAGGCAAACTGGTCCCAGCTGAGGACCACCAGTCTAGAGTGTCATCCAAGATCTAGACTCAACCAGTCAGATGAATGCTCTCCAGAACTGGGATCCAGACAATCTGTAAAACAGACACTGGGCAGTTTCCCACCGCACAGTGACAGCAGTGCCACAGTCACAACCAGCAGTACCCAGTTCTCAAATTATAACAAGATACAGGCTCTTTGCAGGGAGATGCGGCAGTGTCTAGGATGAGCAGAGCTGGTTAGAATTTGATGTCATCAAGCTAGTCTGGCCACCATGATTTTGGCCTACCTCCCCTCTTTCCTGGCTATCTTTTAAACCTAGCCCTCCATCTTTCCTGGTGACTCTATGAACAACCCAAATAGTTTTTTGATAAATCCCTTTTGTGCTTAAATGAGCCATTTTTGTGTTGAACTAAGAACCATACCTGTTACACTAGCCATTAGGCTTTCCTAGAAAATATCAAGATTCAAGGGTGGTGAGGGAGGTTGATTCAGAGTCATGACAGAACGAGAGTCACCTAGCTGGATTCAGACATAAGGTCCAAACGATTTAGAATGAAGCAAATAATGTCCCAGAAATTATCTCCCCAGTTCCCCTGCTGCTCACCCTGTCTCTGACACTTGTGGAAATACACAAAGAAAATGGTGTATAGGCTCTCTTAGCAGAAAGCTTGTGTGTTTAGCAGTGAATCTGAGTTTACACCCAGGCACATGATAGCTGGTGAGTTTGGATACTTAACCACCAGGCGCTTCAGACTTCTCATCTACAAAATGTAGGCAAGGCTTCCAGTATTAAAGATAATCTATTGGAATGCTGTGAAAAGACTCTTTATTTTTGTCAGCTCGGCATCCGTTTCTCCTTTGTTTTTGTTACATCATACTGTTTTTCTGCTTAGAGAAATCGCCTCAGTGTATATGGTTTCTGTGTAGGGATTTTATCTCCTGGACTCAAGAGTATGAAATTGACCCAAACCCACCAGTCAGCATTTTCTGTATCTTAAATCACAGTGATGGGCTTAGGGGTCATCTCACAACTCATGTTGGTCTGGTCAGAGTCGATTTGTGGATGTTCACTGAAGGAAGCAACAAGAGGGTTTTACTATCTCCATGACAGTTCCTGACAGCTGTAAACACAAGCCTGGAGTTGCTGGCACCCATATTGCTGCTGGGAGGAGGGCCCAACCTGAGGATGGGGAGATTGATAGGAAAGTGCAGCAGGGAGAAGAAGAAAGTGAAACGCAGTCTTGAAAATGATATTATGGGCTCTGGATCCAGCTATACCTGAAGCAGAATCTAACTTTGAACTTCCCAACACATTCTCCTTCTTTCATAGGAAAGTTTGAGCTGAGTTTCTGTCCCTTGTAGCCAAGAGAAGCTGAATTATATTACATCCTAGTACACAGTAAGTGCTCACCGTGTTGGTACCAGTAATGTAACTATAATAAAGGTTTGAAGAGCCAATCATAATGTTTGTTGTTTTAATTTTGTACCCAGCATCTAGCACGGGAGGTATCAATAGGTACGTTTCGTACTGGAGTTTAATTGAATGAATGCATGGAGCACAATCACAGGGTAGGATATGAGGGATTTTCATTTGCCAAGGCTATGGATTTAGGGCAGTAAAAATCTTTGGGGGAAGTGAGCTTCTTACACTTTCACAAATGACACTTGCACTTCTCTTTAACACTTTATAGCTCTTCAACTCTGTGGGGATTAAGCTTTGTAAGGGAGGGAAGCTTTCAGTGCTATTTGGGTAATAAAATTACAACAGAGGACACCAACCTGGGAGTGTTGCCTGGGGCTCAGTTACAACTCCCTACCCCTCAAGCACTGCCACTATGAGCTCTAACGTGATCTGTGGCACAGAATGCCCATATTTAAAAGTCACTGCCGAAGGCCCTTCAGATCAATATTATTCCCCCTGCAGCATTTCCTTGAATATTACGTTAAAAAGACAAATTCCTTGGAGGGTGGTAAAGATGTTTTAGTGTAGAGCATATATTATGAATGTTTCATTGTTATTCCTTAGGATTTATTTAACATTTTACTCAACAGTCCCTTTGGATTTTTGATTGATTACTAGGCAAATTAGATAAGAAAACTCCTTCTGTAAGAGAATCCCACGTAGCATCCTAGCAGCAGTGGTGATAACGATGAAAGCCAGCATTTATCTAACACTTCTTGTGTCAACAACCACCCTAAGCAATTTACATGTGTGCTTTCCACCCCTCACAGATGACACCGTTATCTCCATTTCACAGATGAGGAACTGAGGCTTCAAGAGTTCCCCAGTCAAGATCAGAGCTTCAATCAGGATCTGTTTTACTTCAAAGCCTGTGTTCTTAATGAACGCTGTCTTCACATCCACTAAATCCCCATAACATGATCCTGTTTCAAGATCAAATTAGTTGGGGAAGCATTGTTTACTCTAGACTTTCTCTTTGGGATTCACACACACATGACCCAATTAAATGTTCTGAGACATCCTCCTAGGAGGAATCCCATTTATGTTTACTGTATAAATGCCATCGAAATGACTCGATTCTGGAGCCAAACTTTTGGTGTGTTAGTTGCATTTGTTGTTTCTTCCCATAATGAAAGTTAACATGCTGCGTGTGATAAAGAAGCCGTCTGGGCTTGGACATTTCCCCACCACCTTTCAAACAATGATACTGTAGAGGGTTGGCCTGATGTAGACATACAAGACCCCAGGAGTGGCAGGAGATGTTCAGTTCCTTTGAAAATCAAATTATAATTATTAGATTGGACTAATTTTTCTTTTTTTTCATGGACATATCATCCTGAAGGACACATGGCCCAGTGCTCCTACTAGTGACTCTGTTAGAAGCTAGAGCACTGCCCAAGCAGTTGCACCTACATCTGGATTTGAAACTATTTATAAAGTCTATCTCTGCTTCGTATTTCAATAAATTTGCAAGCCATTAGGATTGTTGGCATGTGGTGTTGATTGTGTCTGGTTAGGCCAGTGGTCCCCAAGGGGAGCAGTTTTGCCCCCAGGGGGCATAGCACGATGTCTGGAGAGATTGTGGTTGTCACAATTGGGAGGTGTGATACTGAAGTCTGGTGGGTATAGCCAATTATTCTGCAATGCACAGGGCAGCCACCAGAACAAGCAATTATCCAGCCCAAAATGCTAATGGTGCCAAGGTTGGGAAGCCTTGAGCCAAAAACTATGCTGACATAACATATAAAACATACAATCCCAGGGTCTTAACACAATAAAAGGTTTGCCTTGTTGTTGTTGTTTGCTCATTTATGCAAAATCTAATGCTAACTTTTGTAGTTTGTCAGCCTCTCTGAGGAATGCTCCTTCAAGTGGTACCTGAAAGATACAGGCTTCCAAGGTGTAACATCATGTGGTTTCATTGTTTTAAAAGCCATAATCAGCACTCTACGTACAAGTGAAAGATCTGACTACACAGATCTTTGAGGATTCGGGCCCATGGGTGCTGTGCATATTTTCCACCTGCAGTCAGATAGCCAGAACTTAGGAATGGGGCCCACTCACCTTCAAAAGTAGCTGAGAAATAGCTCCCCTGCATTCCCAGAAAAAAAATGTCTTTTTTCTTCTGAGAACACTTCACATTGTTTCTGACACACATGGAAAGTTAATTTTGAGTAAATGCTACATAAACAGGCACAAAAACCAACAGGTTAATACAGAAATTGAACAGTGTTAAAACATAATTTTAATTTAAGACACTTGCATTGTAGTTGAGAAAATAGTTCTAAGGCCCTACGTCAGGACTTAGGCAATAAGATTAACATTGATTAGCTCTCCATCATTGCCAGTCACTTGGAGTATGTTAGGTCATTACACCTTTGAGATAATTATTATAGTTGTTTCAGAGGTGAGGTAACTGAGATTCAGAGACTTCAAGATACTGGTAGGTACGCACACAGCTTAACAAACTACAGAGCTGGTATGCGAATCAAAGGCAGATTAGAAAATCTCTGTCCTTTCACCGGCATTTTGCAGACTGGGCTTTGTCACACACAATTCCTGCAATGTGATCTTAGCCATGATAGCCCCAGGAGCTAAAGCATTCGAACAATTCTCATTTTCATATTTTCCTCATGAAAAGTCACAATGTTTATTAGAATATTTAAAGCATATGAGACATCTTATTTTAAAGAGACTAATTAGACTAATTAGATGAAAGAGTCCTGTATTTTCATTATACACATTAATATTCCATACAATTAACTAAAACAAATCTTTGGAAGGCTGCTTTCTCAACAAGATTTCCATTTTCAATTGGAATTTAAGTTTACACCCACACCCAGGTGCATACTATGTACTGAGCCATCTAAAGCACTGTGTTGGGAAGCAGCATGGTGTACCCACAGTGACACTAGCTGGGAATTCAGAGATGAAACCCTGGTTAGGGTGCTTTCCTCCCCTGGATGTTGGTTTCATCAAATATAATGGTTGGGGGGGCACCAAATCAGTTCATGGAAGGCACATAGGTCTTATCTTATATGTCAAATCAATGCTGAGTGTGGCTGCCTAGGACAGCATGTTGAAGGATTCTGAAGCCAGGTTCCACGGAAGTAAAGAATGCTCTGAATGGGTCCTGGTGTCAGCCATGAACCCACAGATTCCACATGCTATCAATTTGCCATCTCAGAACTAAAGGAAACCTAAGGTCCTTCCTATTCAACTCCAACATTCTCTGACTCAATTTAATGTGAGAAATATGATGAATTATGTTCTCCTACTCCTACCTACTAATAAAATGTGATGGGGAACACAGTGGGTCATTGAGCTACTTGTAACTTACTAGGTCCACTGCAAGTTCTAAGATCCAGGTACAAGGATAGGGTAACTCTAGACAGATCAGAGAGGTGCATTGCTGATAGAAGCTGTAAGGCATTTTGGAAGAAGTGATATTTGAGCTGGGCTTTTAAGGCTGTATAGGACTTTGACAGGCAGAGACAGAAGAAAAGAAGCCAGAAGATATAACATTGCTGAAAGCTGACAAAATGAAGGTCTGTTCAATGGTGGTTAGTACCCAGTCGGCTGGAGGCACATGCGGACTTTGGACATGGAGCAGGGAAAGATAGAGAGACAAAGGAAGAAAGGGACTGAAGCCATATAGGTAGAGATGGGGTTGCCATGCTCCCTGAAAGCCAAATTTCAGCAGTAGCTGACTCCCTAGTGTTCCCAAAGCAAAGGGACCTCACGGTGCCTGGAGAGATGCCAACTCCAACAGAGTATAAGTGGAAGAGCTATTCTCGCAGGTGGCCTGTCCACTCCCCACAGCTGTCAGGGTTGGCTTGTGGCATCCCTCCTCTCTGTTTTCCATCACCTCCCAGGGCTCCTTTCCTTGGACTGGGCCTAATGAAACATTTCCCGTTTTAATTTCAGCTCTGCTGGGAGGAGCTCTTTTATCTCTGCTGCTCCTCTGCCATCAAAGCCCACTCAGTGTTGAGTAAGCTGCCCGCCCCCTCGCCAGTCCTGTCCTCCCTAGAATCCTGCCTGGAGGTTTTAATTCAGAGTCTCAGAAGACTTGCAAGGGGGCTGCTTTTGACTGATCAGTCAAACACAATCTCTTTGCAATTGTCAGTGGAGACACAGGCTTCAGACATGAAAGGTAAACACGAGATGCCAGCTTGGTTTAAGATGGAAGTTTGTGCTGGATCTTTCAACTCAGAAAAAAAAAATAAAATAAAAGCTTTCCCTCTTGGTTCAATCAGTGCATTGTTTTCTTGTCTACCCATCTTGTTCCATTTCCCAAGTGAATTTTTACTTACTTCAGAGTAACAAAAACCATCTAACATTTACTGAAATTCCTCTGATCACTTTGAGTACATTCTAGACACTTTGTGTGTATTAACCCATTTATTTTTAACCTTTATCTTATGAAGTAGGTATTATTACTAACCCCACTTTACAGATGGAGAAACTGAGTCATAGCATTCTAAGTAGTCAGTCCCACACAGCTGTTAAGTAGCAGAGCTGGGATTTATGATTTAAAAATCTGGCTCTAGGGTCCCTTCTTTCAGCCACAATGCTATGCTGTTTCCCTGGCATCTCATTCGGGGTAACATTCTATATGTTCATTTATGGGGAAACTTTTACACATTTATCACTGAAATATTTTCCATAAGAAGGGTTGATTATCTCCTGGATTCATGGACAAGAAGTGATGGATAATCCCTTGATTAAATGAAACCAAAAAGTATGGTCAGAAGGAATGGGGTCACCTTTGAGGGAGGGCTCCAAGGATTGCCTGATTTGATGTTTTAGTCTAGAAAATGAACATGTTGCAGGCTGAGTTTTGGTTGTGAGTGGTAGAGACTATTTATTCAAAGAAAGTTTCATTATATTTGATGCAACCTATTAAATATTTTCTCAGCCCTAAGACTTGGCAAAAGTTAGAGAAACTGAATTAAATTAGCCCAGCCCTGCTTCCTACACAGCAGTGTTTTCCAGAATGCAGTCTGAGTTTTTTACCCTGCTCTGCCCCAAAGGTTGAAGAATCTTGCATACTTTCTATGTCCATAGATGCAACTCACAGGTATAGATTGTTTATCCTCCTTGTGTACCACCTTTCAAAACTCAATACAGGCTTCAGGTACTCCCTAGAAATAGAGGAGCTCTATTTTTAACTTTTTCCCCAAGGTCTCAAGTATATGTTTCTGTTACTTTCAGTCTCTATCAATCATAAAATAATCAAATATACAGTGTATCATCTTTAACATTATTGGAGTATTAATGCAGCTGTGTAAGAAGATCACAGTGTAGAGGCAGGATAGTAAGAAGTCAGGAAAATTCCTTGGCAAGTGGAATAGGGAAGCTGAGACAGATAGCTGAACAAACTGGCCAAGCAACTTACAGCAAGATGCAGAAGTTCACTTCCCTAGAGATAATATTGAGGCCTCAGTTGTATTTCAGCTCCAGGTCCAGAAAAGCAGCAAAAGCAGGACCAGCTGCAATGAATAATGAACCTCTGAGCTGGCACTGCCAAACCACTGGAGACCATGACCCTGAAAGGGCACACTTGCAAAAGCTGAAGGCCATCTTATTGATAGCCTTCCCTAACACCTCTCCTAAACTCCCAGCCTCTTGAGAGAATGCCCTTCCCTGTCTTTCCACACCCCTCTTCTGCCCCCATATCTCCTAAACTCTCAAGAACCCCACAAGACTTGCAACCAGGGGAGCAATGAGCAACAGCAGCTTGTCCCAGGCTAACCCCCTGATCCTGTCTCCAAGACCCCCTTCTCTGACTTCCCAGTGAGCTAAAGCAGCCCTGTGAAGGCTCATTTCTTTCCCATAACGTTTCTGGAGAGCCATGGCAGCCCTACCTAGGCTTTCCTGTTGCATCTTCTACCCTAAGCTTTTCCGTGTTTCTCTGTCCCCACCTGGACTCATGTTGTGACATCTTTTCTGCACAAATTCAAGAACCTACACACAGCATGCCAGCCCAAGGCAAACCAGCTCCGGGCCTGGTCCTCTCCCCGATAGCAGTGTGATGCCTAGATCTCAGGATGGTTGCAGTGATCTTCACTTCCTGGTATTTGTGCTGTGTGTGGCTTTCTCCCACATTGAATCAGGTCTGGTTTGGGTGACTGACTGCGTGTAGCATA
>PVKM010019233.1:0-24380 GCA_004027735.1 Carollia perspicillata | reverse complement strand
TTTGCTTTATCACTAGTATGTGATGATAAACATACTCATAAATAAGTTGTCAGGACTTTCCAAATGCTTCAAAAATCTTTTTTTCTAAAATATTTTGATATATATTAGCAGATTACCATCCAAAAGGTTAGAACAATTTACATTCTTGTCTACAGTGCCTTTCTCTAGACACCCTTTTTGATGTCCTCAGTCCGTTGGAGTCAGAGGAAGCAGAGAGGAGGGCAATTCATTCTCGTTTGAATTTGAACTTTTATAACTGAATATTAATATTCTTTACAAAATGTATGTTATTTCATATTCTCCTATTGTGAATTAGCTCTTCGTGTTACCCCTCATTTTTTATCAAAATTTCCTTATTCAATTCTCTAATTATTAAACCTAGAGCTTTTTTGCAACTAATGAAACAAATATACAAATACTTAAAAATTACCATTTTTTCTTTCTCTTGTCATTTACACACTCCTCCCCCAACCCAGGGCGTAAATGATGGGACATGTCCCCTCCCACAGCCTCTTCTGCACCACCTACACACAAAACCTGTGAAAGGACATTCTTTCACCAACGCGGGCTTCTACCTAGACTTCAGCTTGCTTCATTGTCAATTATGAAAACTTTCAAGCATACAGAGAAGTACTAAGTAGTAAAATAAATACCATCTAAACACCACTTCCCATAATTTAAAATATTAAAATTTTAGCTCATTTTTTATGTTTTAAAGAAACAATGTTAAAGATATGGTTGGTATCTGAGCTAGCTCTATAATAAGTAGCACGTGCTAATTTAAATATTATTATAGGATTTATTTAACAAAGTTTAGACTGGTTAAAATATCTGTTCTCAAAGATGTTGCCCCTGCATCCTTGTCAGAACTGGATATTCAATCTCTTCTTAGTTGTTGTCAATCTGATGATTGAAAGGGAGTGAAATTTCATTTATTTTTAGTATGTGTTTCTTTAGTGTCATATTGGTGAAGCTAAACATATTCTCATATGTTTGTTGGCTATTTCAATTTTACATCTGTTGTGAATTGCCTAATCATGTTCTTTTCATGATTTTTTAAAATTATTTATTTATTCTTAGAGAGAGGGGAAGGGAGGGAGAAAGAGAGGGAGAGAAACATCAATGTGTGTTTGCCTCTCACGTGGCCCCCACTGGGGACCTGGCCTGCAACCCAGGCATGTGCCCTGACTGGGAATTGAACCTGTGACACTTTGGTTCACAGCCCAAGCTCAATCCACTGAGCTACACCAACCAGGGCTTTTCATGATTTTTTTAAAAAAGATTTTGTTTATATATTTTAGAGAGATGGGGAAGGGAGGGAGAGAGAGAGGGAGTGAAACATCAACATGTGGTTGCCTCTAGCACACCCCATACTGGGGACCTGGCCTGCAACCCAGGCATGTGCCTGACTGGGAATCAAACCGGCGATGCTTTGGTTCTCAGGCCTGCACTCAATCCACTGAGCTACGTCAGCCAGGGCCTTTTCATGCTTTTCTATGGGCTGTTTGCCTCTCTCTGATAAAATTATAGGAGCTCTTTTTATTATTAATTCTTAGCCACTTGTATTAAAATTGTTCATTTTATTTTTGTTTACTCTGGGTATGTATTTTCCCTACCTCCAAAATATGATGGATATTAAATATGTCCATATTTTTATTTATGATGGCTGAGTCTCCTATGTTGAATAGAAATATGTTTTCCACCTAAGGTATTCATACCATTTATGAAACAGCTCATCATTTTCTCACTGAGTGGAAATGACAAACATGTAATTTCCTGTATATGTAAATTCACATACACAAGCATGCATACACACACATGGATATATTTCTAATAAATTATCCACTCTGATGCCAACAGTCTGTTAGAGTATTTTGTTGACAATAGCTTTACAGGTATTGTTATTTTTAATTCAGTGTGAAAACTTCTCATTGCTCTTTATATCATATTTTTGGGCAATTCTCAAATATTAATGTCTCTATTTGAACATTTAAATTACTTTACTTAGTTTAGCAGCCACCAAAATAATTTATTTCTCCAATACATATTTCATTTTCGAGAACTCTTTGTGCATTTCCTTGTTACTCTCTTTTATATATAAAATGTTATGTCTTATTATACCTTTCTGAGAAAATCAAATAGGATTCTTACGTTTTCTTTTGTTCTCTGAATCAGTTTTGTTTTCTCTGGAATAAGTCTCGGAGCTTCTCTTTCAAATATCTGGTGAGTTTTTATTGTACATTTCCCTTTATGAATGAATGTTTGATTTCCAGATCTGTGTCCTTTCTTAGGCATTCCATTAAATAGAAAGCTGAGCTGGGATAGGTAGGTTTGGGTGGGCCACACAAATTGCTAAGTTAAGAAGTCCTTGCTCCAGAGGTAGGGAGCTCACTGCACTGCAAGCCTGGGCACAGCTGTGTCTTTTTTCTTCGTACCTTGCCAATGGGAGATTTGGAATTCCTGCCACTTCTCTTTCAGGCTCCATACCCTGACCAGGAGTTCTTCACAAGGATATCCAACCCTTGGCTGGAGGAACAGAGGTGGACCCTCACTCTTCCAGCAGACTGAATACAGTACTGTAACGCATTCACCTTGTTTGTCCTATACTTAGCAACTATAACTCAAGACTTTGAAGATTCAACAGTTTTCCCTGTCCTTTTCCTCATTGCTGATCTGATCATTTAAAATAAGATTTTCAATTCTTAACCAAACCAGTCTGAGTTGCTAGATAGTTTTTTTTTTTTTTACTTTTAATTTTTCAAAGTTCTGAGCCCACTTCTTTTACCCAGGTGAGAAAC
Source organism: Carollia perspicillata (assembly GCA_004027735.1). Taxonomy (NCBI): domain Eukaryota; kingdom Metazoa; phylum Chordata; class Mammalia; order Chiroptera; family Phyllostomidae; genus Carollia; species Carollia perspicillata. The sequence goes on along the minus strand of PVKM010019233.1, from coordinate 21,582 downwards.
TATTGAGTATTTCTCAATAATAATATAAATATATATTTACATATATTTTAGTATATACAAATATATATTTATCTTATATTGCATTTTATATTATATAATAGATATTTACATATATAATAATTGAGCTTTGTTAGAACTCGACCTTACATTAATTACTGAAGCCAATTAAGCAGCTTCTGTAAGGTTGTTGTCTTCTCGTCTGATGGGGCTTGAAGTCTGTGGGACAGGTAGTCAGAAATGGGAGATGGATGTAAAGTGCTGAAGGCCCGGAGAAAACCCCCCAGCACAGACTGGAGCCTGTGAGAAGGAGCTGCAACCTAATTGGCTCCTCTTACCTTTGTGATGTGAATATTATGCAGAGGCTGGAGTGCTTCAGTGTGGAGCTAAACACATATACTTGATCTAGAAGTCGGAAAAGCTAAGATAGAATGTAGGGGAACACATCGATAGTGTGCTTGCTGGCCCAGAGTCTGCCTTCCACTACAAAGGTGAGTTAGCTAATCAGAGACATCATATGTGAGCTGAAAAAAAAGGTCTTACCTTCTGCCCTCCAAATCTCTCAAGGATTTTATAGTTATTTTCTAACCAAAAACATACAGGAAAGAGAATTTCGGGAAACGTAGTTTAGCATAGCCAGGTTGATACATCACAAAGCCACCACAAGTAGAGACAAATATGTGACCTCAGACTGCCATTAGAATCAGAAGTCCTTTTCATTGTCTTTCCATGGGTAATTTAGTTTGCATTTCACAAAAGAATTTGGTCAAAATTATATATGTCTGTTTCTTAGGTGAGGTTCTCTCAAAAGCAGACCCTGTGTGAAGGCTTCATTTGCAAGGTATTTATCAAAGAATTGCTGCCAGGATAAATCACTAGTGGAATGAGGAAGTGGGACTGGGAACAGGAAGAAGGCAAGCCAGATGCAGTCTGATTGGCTAGTGAGGTGGATGGCACTCCGGAGCCTGTTACTGCCCTCCAGAATTATTTGCTCTGCCGAGAGGCAAAAGGATCTTGGCTTTTGTACACATACTCCAAGGCAGGGGAAAGAAAGGATACTGCTTCACAGACTCTCTTCTATCGCCATTCATGCACAGGACCTATGTGTCTCGATTATCACACCTCAATTAGGTGTGAACAATCATCGGTGCAAAAAACAGGACTTGGGAGATGGGGTTCTCAAAGCCAGCAAAGTAACCCAACAGAGATAGCTGAGCAGGGCACCACGACAGAGACTTGATTTCATGTAAGTGGTTTCATGTAAGTCAACAACTGCCTACTTGACTCCAAAGCCAGAATCCTGTGTTTTTCTCTCTCAAGTTCTCCTGTAGAAGTTTATGTTAATACAAATGAGAAAATTTAATACCTTTTTTTTTCATCAGGGCTAAAACTTGATAAAAAAATATAACGAATACCAACATAGTCACAGCCACATGTATAACAAACTTCTTTAAGTGCTTTAACATTTAACAAATACTCAGCCTACGATACTTTACTATTTTTTTCTAAAAAGGTCAATTTCTTGAAGGCATAAAAATACTTTGAGCAGTTTTTATTGACATTATGTCATGCTTTATGTCTTCCAGAGTGTTAGTTCATGTAATTGTCCGTGGAAAATTAATTTATGATACAGTAGTGAAAAATGCTGAAGATAATATATTTTAGATCACGTAACCAGGAATAAGTTATAAAAAATATTTACTGTAATGCTGCATATACTAAGCATACCTAAACATTGACCAGTTAAAAAAATTGGGATTATTAAGGTGAAACACGAGAGAAACCTAGAAAATACCTGATCATTTTAAGAGGGGCAATGAAGGACCTACCTGTGGTAGGTTTTCCAGGAAACCAAAAAGGGCATAAGATCGTAGAAATTAGGTCCTAGAAAGTTTACCCAGCTTAGCTTTCAGAATATGTCATCCAAAATATTGGTTTGCAAATGAGGAAAGAAGTGGATGTTTATCATATTGACTTCTACGAAATAAGTTTTATGATACTAACACTATCTATTCTATAAGAATGATTGCCTAGCAGGGTTTGTTTCAACTGCACATGTTTTATGTTAAAAGCATAAAACCCTTGCTGGCTCTGGGTGTTAGGAAGCAGACATAGTTTCTGCAGGCAAAGCCATTCTATATCTAGGAAGAGTAGAAATCTGTGCAATGGATAAGTTTTAAAACCATGAGCTTGTACGGTGCCTAAAACTCTCGCCCCTGAAGCTACACACTGGGGTTTACATTAAGCCTTAGAAGATAAATAAAGTCTCTTATTAAAACATAAATGTGTTATTTTGGAATTTCAACACATAGACATGTTAAGTCCCCAAAGAAGAAAAATGCCCCCAGCAGAAAACACACAGATGGGAGCAGGAAAGAGAGAAAATCCAGAGGCTAAAAAAAAACAGCAGAAAAGACTGGACCCAGACAGAGCTTTGAAGTTTGTATTTCTGGACAGAAATGGACATCATGAAGGTGCGAAGTGGTTCAGCACCGAATGTGGAGAAGGAATTGGGGAGTAAAGAACAATGCTCAGTGTAGCTTAGACACGAGGACTGTGGGCTTTGCAGTCAGACATCCTACCAATTCCCTCTTCTAGCCTCAGTATTCAGATCTCAACAGGGGTGTGTTAATATTTTCCTTTCGAGATCATTAGAAAAAAACTAGCAATATACAAAATGCCTAGCGTAGGGTCATGTAGCAAGCACTCACTGCGCCATTCAACAGTCCCTATCTACCCCTTCATGAATATCCCCTGGGTTCTGCTGCTGACGGTGACCACTTTTTCGCCCACTGAGGCAGACTTGCCACTGCCTTCTAGGCTTCAGGTGAGCTCTCCAGATGGGGCTGCCTGAGCTCTTCTCCAGAGAAGAGAATATGTCATAAGTAAGTGACATAGTGTCTACGTGGACAGAACTAGGATTTAGGCAAGGGAAATTGTTAAAGACGATTTTAAAAATTCCACCGTAGGGAGAGTGGAGAAGACAAAGAGCGAGAATTACTTTCACGGCGTCTCACGCTGTGCCGTGCACTGCGGTAAGCACTCCGCATCCCTTAGTTCATTAGCTAGTTATCACAACCTTGTAATTTTGGTGCTGTTTCCTTCATCTTACAGGTCAAAAAACTTCTGAGATAATAAAGCTTGCAGGTGGCAGATCCAGAAAAGTAACTATGAAAATGTAAGCCAGTGAAACAAATGCAAATATAAAGCAGAATTCATAAAAGAATGCATTAGGAGATGCTCACCAGATGTTCCCTTGACTTTCTCTGTGTAAGCAATTCTGTGTCCTTGGGAATTTACGGAAGAAGTAACATGGGTTGTTGCCAGATCTGCGAGTTGCTAGCTTGACACAGCAAGGTGTTAAGCTCTCCCCTGCAGCCAGTGGGGCCCTGCACTTGCCTAGAAAGTTGCACATATCGCCCTTCCCCTGTGGACTCTGTTATGAGCACATTTATGAGGGGAGTTCTTGCCATCGATACTCTGCTGAGCATTGAGGCTGGAGCAAGGAATTGACAATGGCACAGCAAATTACATTTCTCATGATGTATAGGGGAAGAAAGAGGAGAGTAACTATCGGGAAGGAACTAGAACTGGATATATTGAGGCTTGTTTCTTTCGTGCTATCCTCAGAGTTGTTGGATAAATGTCCTAAGAAAGCTATATAGCACTAGAAAGTCTTAGGGCTCAGCTGTGAATAGTCCTATGGAAGTGAGGCTGAGAGAATACACTTGGGCTTCCCAGCTGCTGAGGGACCTAATGATTTTCTCCCAGACGTAAGGAGACTGATACCTGAGAAATGAGATGACCCTGTGAAAAGAGCCTATAGGAGTTTGCTGAGGTTGGATGTCATTTCTTTGGGGGGAAGTGTCACTGCTGCTGACAGAGAAAGCGGATGCTTCTGCTACCACTGGGATTTCTGCCCATCAAAAAACCCTCTGAGCAACTCCTCTCATGAACACAAACACATTTCCGATTCATTCATTTATTCAATTACAACTGATGAAGCATTCTTTAGTTTCAGGCACTGTGCTACCTAGGAGTTCAGCCTGTCATGAAGAGAACATCAATAATGCTTCTACCTTCAAACAGCTTATAGTTCCAAGAGCATGAGTGACAAGGGTTGACTACTACACAGACTGCTATAAATCTAATAATAAGGAAACTAGGTGCTAGGAGTGCAAATAGTAATATACTAGTAAGAAAATTTACTTAAAACTTAGAAATAAGAGAAAAAAGTGGGTGGCATGTCCTTTCAATGTCCACTGGGACATTGTTTAATGAGGATTATGCAGCAGCCCCCTTGTGTCTGCAGGGCACACGTTCTAGACCCCCAGCGGATACTTGAAACCTTAGCTGGTACCCCACTGTACGTATGCTGTTTTTTCCTACACATCTTTTCACTCAAAGGCAGTACTTCACAGCTTCTCCTTGGCAGATCCAAACTGCCAACATCACTATTCTTATGCTGTGGGGCCATTATTAAGTAAAACAAGGGTTAGTTGAACCCAAGCACTGCCATAGCATGACTGCCGATCTGATAACCGGTAGGGCTGCTAAGTGACTGGTGGGAGGGGAACGTATACAGTGTGGATAGGAGGGAGAAAGTCAGGATTCATGACCAGGGCGGGACAGAGTGGGACAGTGGGAATTTTCACCATGATGCTCAGAATGATTTGCAATTTGAAACTTAGGAATTGTTTGTTTTGGAATTTTTCCATTCAATATTTTCAGGCTGATGTTGACCATCATAACCGAAACTATGGAAAACAAAACCCTGGATAAGGGAGAATTACTGCATATAATTTTCTATGGGAATGTGCCTGTGTTTGACTTTGCTATTTTCTAGCGGGGCTCAAACTCCATGAAGTGACATATTCGCTTGTAGATTTCTGTGTGGAAGAGATGTTTGTTAACTCTGAAGTGTACAGTGTTACTGCTCTGTGTGACCTAAACCAACTTTGTCTTTAGCTCAGCAAAACTTATTTCAAAATGCCTTACCTAGTAGACTATAAATACCACATTTCTCAAAATGCTTTTTGAACTAGCTTTACAAATTTATCCGATTCCTCATCAGTAAAGGAATTGATTAAAATCTTTGATGCATGTTCGGTCTATATTGGTATGAGAGTCATGTTAACTTTCTGAAAACTATTATTTTACAGCAGTAGACAAAGTTATGGGAATATGGGCATATGAGCTCAGGCTGCTACAACAAACCCCACAGACGTGGGCTTCAGTAACGGACACTTGTTTATCTTGTTTATCTCAGCTCTGTGCACTAGGAAACCCAACAGCAAGTGCGGGCATTTGACAGCCCTCTTTCTGGCTTACAAGTGGCCATCTTCTCACTGTATCTGCTTCTTATAAGGCACTAATTCCATCATAGAGCCCCACCATCGTGACTTATTATAAACCTAATTACCTTATAAAGGCCATATCTCCCAATTTCACTACATTGTGTGTGGGGGGTAGGGCTTTAACATGTACATTTTGAGGGGACACAAACATTCAGTGTATAACAGTGGGGTTTGGTTTTTATCAGACGACATTTGCAGCATAGAGTTGTGGAGGATGGATGAGCTGCTGGAAACTGACAGGGTACAGTGGTGGCATAAGGCAGTTGAAAGAGTTTTGGAGTCAGACAGGTATGAGCTCAAATCCTGTGTTCAGGACTTAATAGCTACTAATAAAACTGCTCAGTGCCTTTCTCATGAGTTAAATGGAGCTGATAATAGTGACAATATCAGAGAGATGTTGTGATAATTATAAAATAACTTGAAACAACTTGCACAGTACCTAGCATACCAGGCTTAGTGTTTAATGGTCTTCCTAGCCATTGATTGCTACCACTTTGGGAATTTCCAAAGAAATCGAAACTAAAAGTGCAGTGCCGCACTACCAGTTTCTAGATTTCTCATCCTTGACATTCTAGATGATAATTTATAATCTCTTCTATACAAATTGTATAGCAATCTCCACCCAAACATGCAAATATGGCAGGAATGTGGAACTCAAGAAAGCTAAGAGACTTTGACTTTTTTCTCAGGTTTAAAATGTTTAGGACATGGTGAAGCCCCAGGAAAGGACTGCTCGAAGGATTCCCATCTCATTAAATCAAGCTTGATTCTGCATTTGTCACGGTTCTCATCAAGATCAGACTTGCATTTACCTTTGCTCGGCAAAGACTACTCAAGAATTAACAATGTGATGGAGCTTTTAGGGAGAATTTTAATGTCTTTAAGAAATCAAACACTATTTATGCATCGACCTTAACTGCATTTAAAATATACACCAAATTATATGTAAAAATAAAACGTTCTTATTTAGTCTTTAAAGCTAGTCCCTAAGGGCTATTTACTAAGCTATACTTCATCACTTTCAAGTATGTGATGTTAAATAACGTAATGTAAATGAATGTTGCTAAAAGTATTTCAGATTCCTCACTAATTTAAATCAACCTCCCCTATTAGTCCAAATTGGCTTTCAGAGTCAATAACATTTTATGCCATCTTACAGCACACATAAACACCCACTCTGTGGCATGGTCTAAGAATAAATTATTTATTTACAGTTACAATATGCAGAATTTATGTTCTGAGACTCTTTAAAAGAATGTGGTAGGGACACGAGATAATCACAGATGATTTTAATGAATTTTCTTCTAGAAATCTGGTTCTCCGGTGCTCCTTTTCCTTTCTTCCTCTCCTACCCATCTTTACATCTCCTCATGGAGACAAGTAAGTATGCCACTGTCACTCCTTAGGGCTTCGCCTGACTTCCTCCTACAATACGATTCTAGAGGCACCATTGGGCTTTCGGACTAGGGTGAAGAATTTCGTATTCCCTAGTTTTTAGCATAAATAATAAAAGTAACTAAGAGCTGTCAAGCATTTTAAAACATGTCAAGCACTATTTCAAGGCCTGGATATGAATGAACTAACTAACTCCTTGAAAATCCAAAAAGTTATCTCTATTCTTAGGCCAGTTTTATTGCTAAAGCAATAGAGCATTTAAATCAGTCACTCAGAGTCACACAGATGAAGCTGGAGCCAGGCTTTGAACCCTGGAAGTATTGCTTAGGAGGCTGCACGCTTACATGCTGCCTTCATTTTTCTGTCTCACGTTAAAAACATCTATGTTTCACAATGACTTCTGTTACAAAAAATTATCATTATACGTTTCTTTAGGAAAAAAGACTGTGATGATTAAATTTTATTTATCTACTCGATCTAGCCACTAGATATCCAGATAGTTGGTTAAATATTAGTTTGGGAGTGTTTCTGGATGATACTGAAATATGATTTGATAGACTGACTGAAGTAGATAGCACTCTCCAACGTCACCGATGGGTAAGATGGGCCTCATCTTACAGTGGAATGAAAACAAAGGAAGAGAGAGAATACGTTTACAGGACACATTCACAAACAAACATACGATAAAACAATCATGAAATAATTTATCCATGTCATGGTCTCTTCAGATCTACTTTACCATTCTAAAAAGTTGTTATAGTGGCAACAGAAAAAGTAGTTGGAAATATCAAAATCATACCAGCCGATACTTCTGGCCCCTCCCCGCCATTATAGCTTTGCATCCGATCTTCAGTCTCTTCCGCGCTTCAATCCTGCTTACTCCTTCCCCTTGGTTCCTTTCAAAAGTGACAGAAGTAACCTTGGTTCACATTGTTAAAAGTATTTATTTATGCCTGTGAAAAACTCTTGAAAGTTTGCCTTTCCCCCCCATATTAAATAAAGACTAGCTCCCCTCCCCCTGTGATCCGTAGGGTTTTGTGAATATTAATTTAAGATTTTGTTGTTGTATTAAGCCTTTTATAGACTTGAAAAGAGAAATAGGAATATAATTGATCTCTTTGTGAATGTCAAAATTTGAAACTAAGCAAGTAAAGAGACTACAAACTGTTGTTTAGAAGAAAGCTGGGGGGTGAAGGCTGGCTTCCGCTCTTTAGAACACGTAGCAGGTGACAAATATGATAATTGTCTTTGAGCACAACTGAAAATACATCTGCAAATGAGTGAAACTGCCAACATCGAAAAGATAGTTGATTTTTCAATAAAGTTTGTAGCAGGTTCATTAACAGTGTCAGCCCCTCATTATTCCAAAGGCACGGGAAACAGTGAAAGTCTTGCACACAACTGTAGCTTACCATCAGGATGTTATCAAGCCCATCACTAATTTTTTTGGTTCGTGTGATTGTTTGGCGAAATCTCAGTACCACACTCTGTTTCCTAATAGACTAGGTTTTATTTTTGGACCCTTATAAACCCTAGGGTCCAATTCAATGGCTTTAATAAGGTTTCTTCTTGCTCTTTAACATAAAAACTCGGTCACTAGAATTTGGTTTTGCAGTTTGCGGCTTTCTGGGTCTTTAAATTAAACACGTTTTTTAAAAGTACATGCATCTAGCAAAGAATGTAAGGTCATTCATCAACCTTAGGGACTGCCCACTCTCCTCACCTAAAAGCGGGCAGCAGGTGGGTCTGGAGCAGTAGAGATTGTCCCAAGGGTAGTTTAGGGCAGAGCTAAACAGCAGACCCAGGTAAACCGGTTTCTGGTCCTGAAGTCCAATCCTAGCCCCACTGCTTTGCACCATATGACACTTCGGGGAATGTTTCCTCCCATTTGTCAAGTGCCCTTCCTTCAAATTCAATAGCTGAAAAAGGTACAATAGACTCACACTGTGGCTGAGAGAGGAAACTGTGGTTTCTGGCTCCATTAGAATAGATTCTGGACAGCACCTCCAGTGTTCCCTAAAGAAAAAGAACATTCAGCTGGAGCCCCCAGGGGGCATCTTTACTGATTAGCATGCTGCTTCCTCCTCAAAGCAAAGGTTAAATGTTTGAACTTCATATATCACTTCTAAGCCACACCTGCTCTTGCTGCACTTCAGGGAAAGATGAGGTACACCCTCTGATTCAATAGGTGGAAAGGGAACAGATTATTTGACTTTTGGACACGAGTTAACAATATGCAAGATGCTTTTCAGGGAGACGATCACCTGCACTGGGGATCTGTGGAACTGAATTTCACACAGAGGTAAATATATACTGAGCACATGTTTTATGTCAAATTCTGTGTTACCTGATAGTGACATGGGGGCAAAACAGGAGAGCACCTCTGTTTTGAAGGAACTCAGAGTCTAATGGGAATGAAAGACTCCTAAAATTGCATCGCTATATAATAAGGAAAGTGAAACGGTAAAGAAGGGAGGAGAGCATGAAGGAAATGCACTTGGTGGCTGAGGGTTTAGAACAGGCCTCTTGAAGGAGGTGCCTCGGCTGAGTCCTGAAAGAGAGCAGCCAGGTAAAGAGCGGAAGGAAGGGCTTTCCACGCAGAGGGCGAGAACATACACAAAGGCATGGAAGAGTGGAATAGGATGGAGAATAGGAATTCTGGGGAATTCTGCAACCTCTACGTATGAAGAGGTCATTAAAATGAGGCTAAGACACCTGCTTGAGGTCACGCAATGCAGAGCCTTGAAGGCCAAGCTAGGGGATCTCAATTTTATTTTGAAGGATACTCAGGGACATTATTGGGCTCTAAATTGAAACAAAACCAGCTTAATTTACAACGCAGGTAGATTATTCTGCCACGTGGTTTAGAAATCTTATAAAAGAAAGGACAAAGGCAGGGAGGAGCATTTGAAGACTACTGACATAGCTCATATCAAAGCTGGTTTACACCTGGGCAAAGACAGTAGTGGTCAAGATGGACAGGAAGGAAAAGGGAACAAAAGGTGAGATTTGGGGCCACGCTGGAACTGAGGGTTAAAATATTAGGAGGAAATTAAGATGATTTAACTAGTTCAGGCACAGTGTTTTCTGTTTCCCATTCTTTGGAGGAGGATAAACAAGTCTTCATTTTATGAAGGATGGCTGCATCCAGTTCAGCAAAAGCATTAATGTGTGGTTGCTATTCTGTGAAAGTTTAAGCTGTGTGCAGGAGAGTATATACATGCTGGCGCGCCAAGCAAGTGGGCTGCATTGTTTTGAGCTACTGTCTCTCAGCTCTCATCCTCTGAGCTGTTTCTTGGAGCTGGGGCTGCAACTCTGATAACTACTGATCTCCTTCGCCAGCCCAGCCGGCTCCCTCCAGCACCCCGCCCCACCCCTGCCCAGCATAGGGTAATCCGAGGGGGATGGATATGTCCCAGAGCCCCGAGTGGATGCCTGAAACCTCAGATAGGACCAAACCCTATAGACATATGTTTTTTTCCTTTACATACAGATGTATGACAATTGTATAAATTAGGAACAGTAAGAGATGAATAACTAATAAAATAGAAAAATTATAACAATATACTCTTATACAAGTTATGTGACTGTGGTCTATCTCTGAAACTATTTTATCATAACTGTATTCACCCCTCTTGTGATGGTGTGAGATGCTAAAATGTCTCCCCGATGAGATGGCAAGACGTGAATGAGACATTAACAGGTAAAATAAGGGTTCCCTGGGCAGAAGCACGGCCGTGCCACAACCGTCAACCCCTTACCTAAACAGCCCGTAGTGTCAAACGCGGGAGGAACGTGTGTGCCTGGCGGAGGCGCTGGGCTGCGGAGTGATTCACGTCCTGGGCCTTGGGGAACAGGACTCTCGATATTTCATCACGCTACTCCAACCGTGCACAATTGAAAACTTATTCTTTACTTCTAGATTTTATCATTTAACACTTTCGGACTGTGATTGACCATGCAGTGCCCAAACTGAGAAAAGCAAAGCTGGTTTAGAGGGAACGGCTGGGCCAAGGCAGCCTCCTTGTGGTCCTGGACGGAGCCAGCCCCACTGCGGTTTGGCCTGGAAGTCTGAGCCCGGGGTCTGGGCCCCTCTTACTGTGCCCGGAAGCATTCTGATAAACCAGGAGTGTCCCTGCGTCAGTGACCTGGGCTCCAGGCCCGCAGGGGCTCTCATTTCAGATTGTAAATCCCTTCGCTTCCCAGCGCCAGGTAGTAACGCTTCCCGCGGGTACTGTTTCCATGTTTCCCAGGATCCTATTTCGGCTTTTTCAGTTTAGTATAGCCAAGTCCTTATACTAAAATCTGTTTGCTGTGATGTGCAGTGTCTTTTCCTGACCGGACCCTGACTCATTCAGGCTTGAAGTTGAAGAATTTTTTTTTTCTCAGTTGTGGTTGAGATGCCTATTCAGATTAAGTTGGTGAATCCAGGAAGTGATGCGATTTTATGAGTCTGAAAATCAAAGGAGAAGACATAGAAAAGCCTGAGGTATTTATTTGAAACTCCTAGTATATTAGTGGCAGTTAAAGTTTTAGAGAACATATGAGATTACTCAAAAATCTAGGAGAGGAGATACTGTTCCTTCTGAATTCTGCGGTACTAAGAATTCCCCCAAATCGTACGCCTCTGAGAATTATGTTTTTCCATTAATGCCTTGTGCTATGTTTGGCATAAAGAACTTATTTTTTTAAGTGAATGGAGCAAAAGGAGAGAAAAGAAAGCTGAATAGGAGCGATTTCAGGTTGCAGGGCACGGCAGAGGCTAAGAGTTGCTTACTCAATATATATTCTCCCTGTGTTATTAAGTGAAAGAATCATGATTTTTTGAGGCCATTAGGGAGTCTATTTCCCAGATTCCAGTATGGTCATGTGACCAGATTATGGCAAATGACAGAATGTTGAGTATGACTTTCAGCGAGGATCCGTAAGGGAACTGATTCCCCTGGGGACACGTATCTTTTGTGTTTTTTCCTTCCTGCTTTCTGTTGTGTGGATGCAAGGGAAGAAGCCCCAGCAATCATACTGGATCATGAGGGGACTTTGAAGACAGTGGGTTAGAAAGCGAGGAGTCTGGGATTCTGAAGGCTGAAACGGTGGTGCATGCTCCAAGGTGGCTGCCTGTCTATAGATGTCTTTAAATGACAGAAATAAATTTGTTTTTTTAGCCAATTTCTTTATTGTATATAGTTCAATGGAATAAAACGTTTTATAAATGGGTGTTAAAGATTATCTGTCAGAGCTATTTGAATGCCCTATTTGACCTTTTCATCACCCATACATGCTGGCAAGAATACCTCCTGAGGAGATTACTCTAGTTGTTGGATAGTTTGAACTATTACAATTTTATTAAATAAGAGAAAGAATTTCTGTGTGTTGTTCCTGGATCTAATCTACAGAGTGTCATCAAAAATATCAAATTTTCTTCATTAGGAAAGTATTCAGATTTCTAAGAACTGTTACTATGCCCTTGCATCTCTAGGCTAAACCTACCAGCTTCTTCCTGTTTTCCAATTAGACATGGTTTAAAATTCCCCTCTTAATGTGATTTCCAGATGATAGGCAAGGGGAGCAACACCTACGTATTTTTTCCCCATAGTTTTCTTATGAGACTCCCACTGCTATTGATCCTGAGACTGTAGGAGTATTAGAAAAGTCTCACAAATAGTGCTGTTGCCTGCAGGTGCCCTCTGCTCCACTGGAGAGCCAAGGGGACAGTACTGGGGGAGAAAGAAGCATTTCCCTAGTGGACATTCTCTTTAAGAATGTCTACAAGTATCAGTTACAGGTTTAAGTTTTTTTTAAGCCATATTATCTATTGAGAGGCACTGTCCATAGTGACAAGGAGTAGACCTTGGGGCCAGACTGCTTAAGTTCAAATCCCAGCTCTGCTTCGGACTTGGCAACTTTTAAAGTGAGCATTTTCATCTGTGAGAAGAAACCCTGATAGTATCACTTTCATACAGTAACTGGGAGGATGGAATATAAATTCCACGTAAATTTCTATGTAAATACTTGGAAGCGCTGGCACCTGGGTCACATCAAAGTTTCAGAAAGACAGAGTAGGAGTTACTCTGTAAATGTGTTCCATTTTTACTAGTGAAATCTGATTCATTGCCATGTCCATGTTCTATATTGTTCTGAGAATCTTGATGGATTCTCATATTCATTTCCTAAATTTGGTAATAAAAAATGTGTTTTTCTTTTCCTGGGGTAGGTCTTACTAATACTTTAAGACTCAGTTTAACCATCCCACATTCCTTGTTGACTGCCTAGTTCATTAACATAGCAAGTTCCCCAAAAGTAAGGACAACATTCTATTCATTTTTAATTACCTTAATGTCTACTGTAATATCTTGCATTTCATAGGTGCTTACTAGAATTTGTTAAATGATAATAAATTATTGAGTCATGAAAATAATTGTTGTTAATAAAACAATTATTTTATATCACCTTTTTTTTAAAAAGAGAAGACTTTATTTTTTTGAAACAGCATATTTAATTTCAGGCAGGTTAACTCTCTAAAAATAACCAGAGGAGAGAAGGGAGGGAATTTCAGGGGGAAAGGGGAAGGGATTATAGGAAGAAGTATAAAGGACACATGGACAAAAACTAAGGGGGGTAGAAATGGGAGGGAGGTGGGGAGCACTGGGGGGGTGAACTGGAACGGGAGTAAAAGACAGAAAACTGTACTTGAATAACAATAAAAAAATAAACTAAAGAAAAAAATAAAAATAACACTTTTCTTTCACCATGTACCAGACTAATACTTTAGTGTGCTAAGTGCTTTACATATATTATTTCATTCAATTTTTTCAAAAATGTCATGGACTATATATTATTAATCTCATTGGACAAATGGGGACACAGAGGCTTTATAGAATATCAGTAACTTCTCTAAGTTCACATGATTAATAAGTGGTAGACTGAGTATTCAAACTCGGTTCTCCTTAATCCCAAATCTGTACTTTCGACCAGGATGGGCTACAGGTGCTTTCTGAAACTTCACATGAACTAGACAAGTCACCGGGGCCGTTGTTAAATGCAGACTCTGGTTCATTGGGTCTCAGAGGGACCAGGGACTCCACATTTCCAGCACCTCTCAGGCAGTGCTGGTGATGTGCACGACCACATGTCGAATTCCGCGGTTGTGCCCTCCCTCCGAATGCGTTTCAGCTGCTTCACTTCCCGATACCCAGTTCCTCACTCAACCGTCCTGCCTTGACATCCGGGGCTTACCTTGCCTGTGATTCACAGCTTATTCTCAAATGTTAGGCGAGAGACCTTCTTTAGCTCTTGGCTTTTCGAATTTAGAGTTGCTAAGAAATATCGTCAGCAATGGGAAAGATTTAAAGTAACATGAACCCCTTGTAGTTATAAACACAAAGTAATCCTGGATTAAAAGAAAAGAAAACCAGACACATATAATTAGGTTTGAAAAATGGTGAAATTACTTTCTCAGATATAATAGAGAATTTGTAACCAAGGCATTTACTGTGTAGGCTAACTCAGTGGCAGTCCGAAGGGTATTAGCCCAGATAGAGGCTTGGGCACTTTGGGGGGATCATTATTTTATTTAACATCCACCCAGAAGCAAGAGCTGTATCCTTGGAGACTATATGAGATAGAACACTAGAACTAGAAACCAAGTACCAAGTAAAGTCTCTGGAAGACTTGCCTCCTCCAAGAAAAAGGGGTAGAAAATCTCTGCTCATTGCCATGGAGAGCTAGATAACAACATACCTCCTTCCAGAATCTTTCAGAGGAAGAAAAATCTGTTCTGAAAATCAAGAGGCCAAGACTTCATCATGGACCAACATGACATTTTAATTTATACCACACATGGTGCAAGTATCCCAGCATAATGAATTACCATAAAAACTGAATTCAGAATAGCAAATTTCCCGAGACCTCCAGGAGAAGTGCATGCCATACTGCTCTATTTGTGAAATTTCAAAGAACGTCGCGCACAGCTATCCCCCAACTCTCACTATACACACATACACAGAAACCCATAAACTCCCACGGAAGGTGAGCTCAAACGAAAAAACATTGGAAATCTCAAGACTTTACCACGGACAGATGCAACACTTTAATTGGTACCACATGGTCTGCAAGTATCCAGGTTCATCAACTGACATGTAAAAAGTTGAGAGTAGTCCTTTCCCCCTGAGGACTGAAGCAGAAGCCCAAGTCATAGTGCTCTATTCAGAAACCACCAAAACCTAAGCTGCCCAGACATCCTGTGTGTCTACATAAACTCACACACACACACAAACAGGAAAACAAATGAGCAATAAGACTTTTATTGAAGATGAACTCATTACAAGACATTACAGATCTCAAGACTCGTGAGACTTCTGATGCATTAACATATAAACTGAGTTCAGGGTAGCAAGATCCCCAATGCTCTGCAGTAGAAACCCTTGCAATAGCATTTTCTTTGGAAATTTCCAGAACGCATGGTGCATAGATCTCTTCCAGAAAAACCAGCTCTAATTGAATAGGAGCTCATAATAAGACATGATAAATCTTTATGGAACTGCTTTTACCTTGTGAGTGAATTGACACTGAAACCACAACCTCAAAGAGACGATAAATTTATTTAAAAGTATTAAAGAGCACAAAGGAAAATCACATGAAAGAAAGGGTATTATGAAAACTAAGTAGGAAGACTTTTAAAAGAAGCAAATCAGACAAGTTATTTAAAGTACAATTATCCAAAGTAAGGACTCAGTGGATGACTTTAAAAGAAGATTTGACAAAGATTTAGTTAACCAAAAGAAAAAAATAAAAAAGATAAGGAAATTATTGATAATTCAAAATAAATAAAAAATATAAAAGTGAGACTAAGGGCCACAAAAGATAATATGAGGAGTTTTAACATATGTATCTTTGAGCTTTCAGAAATTAAAAAAAGAGAAAATAAGGGACATGCAGTATTTAAAGAGATAAAAACTGAACTTTTCTAGAACAGAAAATACACATGGATTCTCCAATTGAAAAAGCTAACCAAATTCTGAATTCCTATAAAAAATTCTGTAGAACAACAGAAAGAATAAACAAATGGTCATAAAAGCAACCAAAAGAAAAAGGCAGATCACCTACAAAAGAAAACCAAATTCAACAAGCGGGCAGCATACAGTTTTGTAGCACAGTAGGGAAGACAAGGTAATAAAATGACATCTTCACTCGTGAAAAAATAACCATCTACATAATATTTTATATTCAGTATTTTTAAATTATTTAATAAAGGTAAAATTCAAAACAAAAGATTAAGAAAATTTTCTTAGGACAGATTTCTAGAAGCAGATTAGCATGTTCAAGCGTGGAATCATTTTTAAGGCTATAGATATCTACTGCCAAACTGCTGTCCAAATAAATTGTATTTATTTACTCTTTTGTAGCACGTGAGAATTTCCATGGCATGGAATTCTCCTCAGATGTGAACATTAAAATATTAGAAGAATATTATATTGAAACAAGAATTTTCTTCTGTGGACTTTGTTGAATGATCTATGAAAGGATGCACTTAGTAAGATTAGCTAGAACCAACGACAAGCCAATAAACTGGTAAATATGGGGGCATGGGTAAATAATAATAAATTTTTAAAAATCTAATAATTATATAGTTCTAAAAAAGAATTTGGAGAATTCACTATAAGGAAAATTAGAACGCTGGATGATAGCATGAATTTTGAAATGGCACAGTTAACATGTTCTTATCTCCCTTTATGGTTCCAGTAAACTATAGAGATGTTGGTTAAATTTACACCCTGCTCAGTCCAATACGCATTTTCATCTAAGGGCTAAGAGAACGACAGCAAGAGAGCAATTTTCAATCCAGAGAAAGGAGATATAGGTATACTACTTTTCAATGGATGCCATAATAACTACCACGAGTTGGATGGCTGAAAACAATGGGGATTTATTCTCTCACAGTTCTGGAGGTCAGAGGCTTAGCACGCTTCACCGGGCTACATCAGATTCACCAGGCCACACTTGCTCTGCAGCTTCCAGGGGAGAATATGTTCCTTGCCTCTTCCGGTTTCTGGTGACTGGTGGCTGTCCTTGGTTTATAGCCACATTACTCCAGGTTCTGCCTCCAGCATTTTCTCCTGGGTGTGTCTGTCTAATCCCCTCTGCTTCTAAGGCTAAGGTGATGGAATTTAAGGTCTATGAAGATCATCCGTAATGATCTCATCTCAAGACTCTTAATCCCATCTGCAAAGACCCTTTTTGCAAACAAAATAATATTTGTAGGTTCCAGGGATTAATATGGGACATGTCTTTGGGGCTACTATTCATCCTTCTACAGTGGGAATAATGACAACACAGTTTATTTCGTAAACAACAAAGAAAGAGAGGTAATGAGAGCAATGCAGCCAATAACCATGTTTGTCCACTTTGAATATTTATTGCCTGTTTCACTTCAACTTATCCTTTTACTCTGAACCTAGACTGAAGTAATGAAAAGCACTAGAAAAAAAAAAGTCATCACACTGTGGCCAAAGGACCGAATCCAACTCCCCACTTGTTTTGGGGAATAAAGTTTTAATTGAATGTAGTCACATCCATTCTTTACATATTTTCTACGGCTGCGTTTGTGCTACAACAGCAGTTGAGTAGGTTGCAACACAGACCATATGGCCCTGCAAGCCTAAAATATTTACTATCTGGTCCCTTCTAGAAAAGCTTGCCATGCCTTGAATTAAACATTCCACTGTAAGTGAAAATAGGGGAAAAGAATTAAATAGATTAATTGATTGACTATATGTGTGATATGCATTTTTGAATTAAGGTCCCTATCAATAGTCTGATACTTTCAATGGAGCTGAAGACCTCTCAGAGAATTGACAAGGAAACAATTTTCGCGTCCTTGGATTTGGAGGTTTGGATTCAGGATTTTCTTCAACTCTGCAGAATGTTCTCGGAAGAAAGATTTGCAATTAGATCCTAAGCATATTGAGCTTGAGGGATAAGGAGCAGTAAATACTGCCACAACTTTTATGAGAAGTGCATGCAACCCATATTTTTCTCCTAATGGGATGCACACTTTGGCCTCATTTTAGTTTTACTTCTCTTGGAAGCTGGCTCAAAACATTTTGGTGGAAATAGATGTGGTATAAATAAATAACCATACATGGACAGGACAAAAGAAAGAAAATAGGGAGCAGAAAAAAATAAATCTCATAAGTAGCTGTATTTTAAGCGGAAGGTCAGGCTTTGCATTAGATAGTATTTATAAGGCATTTGTGGAGTGCCTTAAAATGCCATGAAAATGTCAACGATGGTCGCAGCTCTTAAAAACAATAGTGTCAGAATCAGCTAACATAGCTTTTCCATTGCTGCTTGGCTTTGTCTTCTGTGAAACAGGAGTGGAATGCCTGTTCCTCAGGATTTCATGTCAGGCTCAGAGATCACAGTTCTCCTGGCCCAGGAGTAAGAGCCACAACAGCTCTTACTGACATGCTAGGTCAACAGAACAGATACATCCGGGCTCTGTGCATTTACAGTAAGCGTGGCTAAATATTTAGGAGTCTGACATTTTGAGTTTCTTTCTTTTTTTCCTGCTAGTTACAGGGGAAAAAAGGATGGAAATTTTTATTTTATAAGAAATCCTCTACATTATTTACATGAATACCTATCTGAACTGCCTTGAAAATAAGTTGGGGGAATTATCCCTCTCTGGTTTGAGACAGACTTCTTCATAAAGGAAGCTGGCAAGCATAACAGGGTTACGCTACCCCTCCCTCAACCCTCACTTCATTCATTATGCTTCTTGGTCTTTCATCTGTCCTGCCTACTTTGGAGATTTTCGGTAAAGGAAGAATTCTCTCAGGAGGGTGTCTGTAAGCAGCACGAGACAGAACAGGGAGGGAGTCAACTCCAGACTCCCCAAAGAATATCAGAAAATGTATTGATGAAGAAGCCTGTTTATCTGGCCACTTCAGTACAGGAGGATACAACCCTAGTAGAACCTTAACAGTGTCTCAGAAGAGGGCGTTGAGCAGAAGCTGTTTGAAGGGTTTTGTCAGTTAAGGAAATCTTTTAAGGCAAGAAAATGGTTGGACTTGCATTGAGGTATTTTTTCGTGGTATTTTAAGATTGGTGGGCACTGTGAAGTGATGATTTTAAAGCCAATCTTGGTAAGGAAATACTTTTTGGATAAGTGAGCTGTTTGCCCAAGGGAACAATTTATTTATCCTGGTAGGAGAGCTATTTACTCAGATGAACAGACTATTTGTTCCCATAAATTGATTTGCAGAAATTCCCTGAATCAAACAGTGACATTTTTTTATTGCTTTACAGCCTTACCTTTCTGGGCAAGAGTTAAGTCAGGTTGACACAGGTGACCTCTTTTTAGTTCTATAGTAGGTAGTTAGGAATGAGCATAACAAGGATAGTGGGCCAGGTACCAAAGGTCACCAGGTGGAAAGCCCTGGGTGCCTAGCAAGGGATAATTGTAGGGTGAGACCTTGCCCCCAGGGTGACCCTCTGTTCCTGAATAGCCGCTGAGGTCCTGTTGCCCTCCAGCACCCTCTGGGCAAAATTCCAGAAGCAAAGATTTGATGATAAAGGAAAGGAGTCTTTATTCAAAAGTTTCACAATTTTGGAATAACAGCTTTCAGTAGGACTTAGTACCTCAGGCCTATCAGTTAAAGCTAAATTCTAACTCTTTAGTTGCAGCTTTAATCACCTAAGCCTACTAGTTAAGGTTAAACTTTTTAACACCTGAGTTCTCCTATCATTCCCCCTGTTAGTTTTAATTATCTTATTTCCATAGGGTTAGTTTACAAAGTAAAACAACATTAGCTACAAAAGCTACACAATTTTGGAAGAATGGCAGGTTTCTGCTTCAGAGGTCGTCCCCTCTACAACACCCAAAGAAGAATAACCCTACCACCCTCTGCCAGGTCAGCCCGGTCCTAGGTTGTGCCCTCAGTTCCTGCAGCACAATCAACCAGGCCTCCTCGAGGAAGAAAAGCCTGAGCAGGGAGTCAGCCCATCCAAGATCCCTTCTTCATTCCAAATCTTCTCACCCATAATTCCATGCGCTCTGGAGGCTTTCAGTTTCTCAGCCAATCCCTAGGCTGTTTACCATTGCCTTGAACAACATCCTCCTATGGCCCCTCCCTACTTCTCCCCAGTGATCTGATCAGACTTCTCTGTATCACTTCCCTCCCCTAGCACATCACTGGTCATGCTATTTAGACACTGAAGGTTTCGTGTTGCTGACCTTGTAGTTTGGACTTTCCCCTGACCTTTCCTCCCCTAGCATGTAACTAGTCATGTGCTCAATCTCCTTCGAGGAAAAACAAGATGACTGGAGAATAACCACATAAGACTCCCATACAAGCCCTGGCATGACCACTCCCTTAAGCTCAGGACTGTGAGGTTCTGACCTGCATCAAAAGATCTTGGAAGCAGAGTCTCAGGTCTGCTGACCACAGAGACAGAGTTTTGGTCAAACCAGAGAGGACATCTAGGCTTCAGTTGTGTTTTAGCTGCAGGCCTAGAAAAGCAGCAAGTCCAGGCAGGGCTGTCATCAGGAACAGCTGCAGTGGCTGATGACTCCCTGTTCTGGCACTGACCAATCAGTAGAGACCAGGACCATGACCCTGAGAGGACAAAGCTGGAAAGCTGATGAATATTCTATTGAGATCATCCCCTGGAACTCCCCCTAAAATCCCCGCCCTTAAACGTCCTTAGGATGGAGGACACAGGGCAGCTGTCTCTGGAGCATACCCTGCCTTTCCCCATTTCCTTCTTTCCCCGACTCACGCGCTCTTTCTGAAGCATGTGCAAGCCTTTCTCCCGCCCCTTCCCCACCGCGCGCATATATCCTTGCTTGCTTTCTCCCAAGTTCCAAGGGCCCTTCTTTTGCCTTTGTAACTTGTCTTCTGAGCCCACACAGCCAGCTGGCTCACTTCTTCTCCCTCAGTGACATTCTAAATCAATTTTTGCTTGTATTTGAGTTTTGGCTCTGAATTGTTTCCTAGCTGTAACTCAGGTACGGAGGTTGCTGAACTGTGGTCGAATCATCTGTAACATTCTGTTGCCATTTCACTGCTAAGAGGTCTATAATTATATCGATTCAGGAGAGTCTCCATTCTTAAAGGTTGTACCCTAAAACGTGACACAGGTTTACAGGTCAGGGTCATTCCTGTTTCAACACTCTTGGGAATTCAAACCTGTTCATTACAGCTCCAAATATACTCCCTTCTAAATGTAAGTATCTAAAGCTCATCATTGTTTTGGGAACTTTGTTAGCATCTGTTCTGGTCTGGTCACATTCAGGTCTATGCCTAAGTTCCTTTTACTGTCAACTCTTGCCCAACCTTCAGTGGTATTGCAGTTCTCTTAAAGAATTGATCATTGAAGAGAAAATATTTCGTTTCCTTGGAACTGGAAATGTGGACTCAGGATTTCTTTCAACTATGGATTCTGCTTTCTTACATGAAATGTTTTCAGTTAGAGACTAAGCATATTGGACTAGAGGGAGAAAGGTTAATAAATGTTGATGAAGTCATGATTACTCAACTGTGTTCTTTACTTAACCTACTCACTAGATGCTAAGTTTCAAGGAGAAAACAAATATGAAACTTGGACAGATGACCAATTTTTTGGAACCTGATTCTGCTTACCGAAGCCTGGTGATTTGTGTGGCTTTGTTTTTGCCCCTCCAAAAGGACAGGATCATCTCTGTAATGCAAGAGTTGGTCCTAATGTATTATCAGACGCATCTGGAAGTAAAACCCGCTACCAATCAGATTTTTCATGCTGCTACTGCCCAGAGACTTATGGCAATAAGATTAAACTTCTTGATAGGCCC
>PVKM010019232.1:0-24391 GCA_004027735.1 Carollia perspicillata | reverse complement strand
GTCCCTGGGCCTTCTATGGGCAGCTAGTGATTTGTAACTTCATCACCGTAACGCACCCACTCATCTTGCACCACGTCTCACACAGAGGTTTTTGGCAAAACATCAAATTACCCAGGTAATGCAGCCCTTCTACAGCACATATTTGGCACCCTGAAACCTATGGCTTTCCTCCAAACTAAAATCACCTTTGAAAGGAGAAATTAGATAACGGGGCAACTGATGGCAATTGGGAGAACTGTGTGAGGTCCCAAGGTACCTACTTTGAAGGGGACGGAGTTGTCGATGTGCACGTATGTTTCTTGTACCTTCTTGAATAAATGTATCTATTTTTCATATTATATGGCTGGATGCCTTCTGGACAGTCTTCGTATGTTTATCCTAATTTGTTATTTATCAGACAAAAATTTTTCCGTTAATAACGGAGGCTGCAGTCAGGAGTATAAAAATTAGAAATTTGTGTTCAAATCCTAATTTTGTCACATACTAGTTGTGTCTCTTGGACAATATTAACACCCCTGATTCAGTTTCCTCACTCATCTGTAGAATGGAAACTAGAGAGACATAGAGAGAATTACTTACTATAAAGTGCTCTGCATCTAGAACAAGGTAACACACTGGGACCTTAATAAATGGTACTTATGATCATAACATTTTCTAAATAATTTGCTAAACTGACATATTCATTTAATATCTCTACACTACAGAGGTTCTTAATCCTTTTAGATTCACCGTAATCTTCACAGAATCACATTCCCCAAAAAATCATACATATACTCCAAATTTTCCAAGAAACCACAGACCAATTACCATTTTCCACCCAGAAATGTTGAGCGAATACCTCAACCAAGTTATCAAAGTGAAAACAAATACAATTGCTGCCTCTGGCCTATCGTCACCAAGGGGATAATAAAGAGATGCCACTTTCCTCAGGCTCCCACTCACGGATGGTTTCCCTGTATCCAGAGAAGCTGCTTGCACCTGACCACAGCTGGCTTTTGAAAGATCATCCTTGACGTAATCGCTAATAAGTAATGAGTTAGGATGATCCTTAACTGATGAGATCAATAAAACTTGATTGAATTAGTATATTTATTATCTGTATACCAGTACACCTTGGAGGGAATATTTCTCTTATATCACTGTTTTACAATCATTTAAAAGGAAAATTTATTGTTTTAAGGTTTATTTATTTATTTTTAGAGAGAGGGAAGGGAGGAGAAAGAGGGAAGGAAATATCAATGTGTGAGAAATGCATCAGTCAGTTGCCTGTCGCACACTCCTAACTGGGGACCTGGCCTGCAACCCAGGCATGTGCCCTGACTGGGAATCAAACTGGTGACCTTTTGGTTCGCAGGCTGGTGCTCAATCCACTGAGCCACACCAGCCAGGTCTGAAAGGAAAATTTATTTAATCAACATTTTAAAATAGTTATTAAAGTATAATGTAAATAAAAATGTGGATGCACTTGCAAGTGGAGATATTAAGAGTAATTATATCTAAAAAGCTAGTACAGAGAAAAATATAATATTAAAAATTATTCATTTAATCCAAAAGAAGGCAAGAAAGGAAACAAAGAATAGGAAAAATTTAAAAAACAATTAGGACAATGGTAGAGCAGAACCCAACTATATTAGTAATTACATTAAATATAAATAAACTAAACCCTAGTTAAAAGACAAAGACTTTTCCATCTGGATTACCAGTATAAAAAAATAAGAGCAAATTATATATTCTCTATAAAGAAATAATACTTCAAAAGTTTAAAAGGAAAAGGTTAAAGTACACTATCCTTTCCCCGCTGCACCATACCGCACCCTTACCACAGTCAGGTGACTGACTGTTCATCGATAGATCTGATACTGTGGCATTAACCAATACTATAATATCTTCTTCACTCTAATTTCCTTGGCTATTCTAGAACTTCTGCATTTTCAGATAAACTTTAAAGTCTATCAGTACTGCCCTCCTCCAACATCCCCCTTGCCCCAACCCCAACCCAACTTGCTGAGATTTTGATTAGGAGCAATTTGAGAATTGATATAATCATACTGAGTCTTCCTGTTCATGAATATTATATATCCCTCCATTTATTTAGGCCTTTCATTTGTCTGAGCAATGTTTTATAGTTTTGAGTATAGAGGTCTTGCAAATCTTTTGTTAAATGTATCCTCCATATATATTTTGTGCTACTGTAAATAGTATCTTTTAAAATTTAATTTTCTAATTTATGTTGCTAATACACAGAAATACAACTGATGTTTAAAATATTGATGTTATATGTATTTTGGCTCTCTTGGTGAAGTCACTTATTAACTTTAATGGGAGATTTGTTTGGATTTTTACACATACAATCATGTCAACTCTAAAAACTGACAGTTTTACTTCTTTCTTTGCAAACTTTGTATGTTCTTTTTTCTTTCTTTTTTTTTACTTTATTACACTGTCTAGAACCTCTAATATAATGTTGAATATAAGTGGTAATAATGGATAACCTTGTCTTGTTTCCAAACTCTTGGGAGAAATGATCAATATTTCACTATTAAGTATAATCTGGCTATAGGTTGTTTTTAGACCTCCTTTATTAGACTGAGGAAAATATCTTTTTTTCCCTAGTTTATTGAGTTTCTTTTTTATGAATGGAGGTTAAATTATATGAAAAAATTTTTTTATTTATTAAGTTAATCGTATTATTTTACTCCCTCAATCTGTTAATGTGGTAAATAACATTTCTTTTTCAAACACCAAACCTAGCCTTAATCCTGAAATATCCCATATGGCAATGATGCAGATCCTTTTTTCACGCCAGATTGATTTGCTAACATTTTGCTTAGGAATTTTGTGCCCCTAGTTGAGAGACATTTACTTGTGATTTTCCCTTATCGTAATGTCAGGTTCTGGCATGAGATTATACTGGCCTTGATGGGGCACTTCAGAGTTGGAAATTTTTAGTTTAAGGTAATAGTTAATAAGCTTAGTAGTCAATGCATGTAAAAAGCTATTGTTGCAGGAACTGCAGGCATGGCCCACCCTGACTCCAAGGAACCACAAGCGATTGACCTTTGTGCCCCAGAAAAGACCGTAAGCAATCAAGGTGGCATCCGAGCCATTGTGTTTCAGGGAGAGACAGTCCGTTGCCCAGGGTGCAGGACACAGATATAGAAAATGACAGGTCAGCTGATGAAAGGATTTTAGGGAATTTGCCTGACTGCAGCTTTTATCTGATTAACCTCTTTCCTGAATTATAAATCCTTTACCTACACTTTTTCCCCTTGAATTCCAGACCCCTTATCTATAACTTTGCCCCCTTATAAAAAGGCTGGCTTGAACAGAAACGTAAGATGGTCTGTTAGGGTACATACTCACCGTCTTCTCAGATCGCTAGCCATCTGAATAAAGTACCCCAAAAGATTCAATCCCTGTCTCGGCTTATTGGGTCTGGTAGGTGACAGGCAGCATGAACACTGGATTTTCTGGTTCCAACATCTTAAAACAAGCTGCAAAGTGTTCCCTCATTTTCTATTTGCTGAGAGAGTTTTGTAAGATTAGTATTTATTCTATAAATGTTTTAAAGAATTAAACAGTAAGGCTAATGGTAACTACACAGGCACTCCAGCCATCAGCCATGCTGGAATAGCTATCAGCTAACCAACCCCCAGCTGTGACTGAGCTTTGTCAAGTACCCCAGCTATCCCTACAGGTCTGAGCAACTGACTGCTATATTACCTTTTAAAAAAGGACACCCATTAAGAGAGTAAAATAGCAAGTCACAAACTATGAAACTATATCTGCAATACATATACTCTACTCAAAAATGGATTGTATCTAAGTAAATAACTCCTACAAATCAAGAAAAGCAATCCCATTTAGAATCAAAATAGATTCTAGGACTTATGGTCAAGATGTCAACAAAGGCAAAAATAAACACTGTTCACCTCCTCACACGACCACATCAAAATTATAACTACAATACAGAACAACCATCACTGAGCACCCTCACAAATTGAGTTCAATGGAAGTCTGACAAGTCTGACAACTACAGAATTAAAGAACTGATAGAGAGATCTGATCAGATGACTGGGGAGAAGCAGGGAGGGGCTGCAGGAGGAGGCAATGGAAAACAGTCTAGGAGGGGTTGGCCGAGAAGGTGAATGCCTCCAGAGGACATGGAATTATGCGTTAGAAGATGTGAAATGAAAGAGGGCTAGCGCTCTGGCTCGGGGGCTCTCCAAGGGGCACAGGCTCTCTTTGGCTCTTGGCCTTTCTTCTTCCTTGAGGCGGTCTGGATGATCGAGCTGCAGCTGCCTGCACTTCCCAACAGACAGTATTTTGGATGAGAAGGAACTCTGGGAACAGCCTAGGAACCAGGTGGGCCTGGCAGAGGGTGGCAGGTTTATTCTTTGGGTGTTCTAGAGGGAACAGGCTCTAAGGCAGAAGCCTGTCATTCTTCTAAAATTGTGCACCCTTTGTCTATTACGTCCTTTTAGTCTGTAAACTAACTCTATAGAAATTAGATAACAGGGAGTATGACAGGGAAACCAGGTGTTAGAGTTTAGTTTTAATTGATAAGTTTAATAGAGTACAGCTGTGACTTGATAGGCTTAAGTGACCGCTTTTGAATAAAGACTCCTTTCCTTTAACACCAAACCTTTGTCCCTGAAATTCTGCCTAGAGCACAGGGGGCAAACACAAGGCCCGAGGGCCAAATCCAGCCAGGCACCTTGTTTCTACCAGGTGGCAGCACTGAGTTCTGGCTTAATTGTTAAGGAGCAGTTACATTTATAACAGTCCTAAAATTACATTCAACCCTTTGAAGGCAACCTCGAGGCTGATGTGGCCCCTGGTGAAAATGAGTTTGACACCCCTGCACTAGAGGGTGGCTGTGGGCAGCAGGATCCCAACTGCTGTTCAGTAACAAAACCACATCCATCCTAATTTGTAGGAGGGGTGGAGACATGGATCAGGCTGATCCCACTTCCACATGTCGTAGATAAAAATTCAGAAGGGATATCTCAGGAGCGAGGAGTCCCGACCCCACACTAGACCCACCAGTATGGGATTCAGTGCCAGGAAGTTAAGTCCCCATTACTTCTGCCTGCAAAATCCTGTGAGGATTGAGTCGGTGGAAGAAAACTATTGGAGTCTCAAGCAGTTTCTCTTAAAGAACCCATGCAAGGACTTATTCAGACTCACTCCCTCTGAGCTCCAGCACCAGTGGCATACAGAGAAGAACTGAAGTGTCTGGCATCAAGAAAAGAGCTGGGGGCAACTTTCTCCCACACAGGAGGGTGGGCAGAGACCACTGTCCTTTTTCTGAACCATCCCCTCATACAGCTGGCAGGTGAGTGCCACATCTGAGACTCCATCAACCTGTCTAACACTATTCACCCCACCCTGGAGATTCCCTGAGACTCAATCCCACCCAATTTATAGGCACACCCAAGCTGTTAATAGAGACTTTTCCATGTGAATGGCAGGTCTTGGCTCATGCTTCACAACTCCCTAAATCCTCTTAAATGAGCAACAGCCAGGCTCAGTGAGCCCCCAGCCCCTGCACCTGCACCTCTTGCTAAGTGGCCCCAGTCCAGCAGCACTAACAGCAGCCCACATAGATTCACAGCTTGGCTTCATGTGGGAACCTCTAAGCCCAACACAAGTAGCAGCCGGCAACTCAGATTGCTTTATAGCTCAGGCAGGGTGGCCCTGGGCAAAACACAGGTGGAGGCTGACCTTGGCCCGCACCACCCAGGAAACTGCAGAGCCTGTGCACTCAGTGGACAGCTACAGACCACACCAGAGCACAGCCACCCTGCCCCTGCACAGCTGATCTTCCACAGAGGGCTGAGGTATGTGGTCAGTGGTCACAAACAGTCCTTGCAGATGATTGGCCTGGGTAAATCCCCCCCAAAGACCTGCCAACAGCAATCAAGGCTCAACTACAAGAGGAGGGTATACTCAGCACACATGAAGGGCACACCTCAAGGATCCAACTTCGGGGATAGGGGAGGCTGTGCCACTGGAATCTACAGGACACCTACTACATTAGGACACATTATCAAGACACGGGAGTCAAAGCACCTCTACCTAATCCATAGAAACAAACACAGGGAGGCTGTCAAAATGAGGCAACAAGGAAACACGGCCCAAATGAAAATACACATCAAAACTCCAGAAAAAGAACTAAACAAAATGCAGATAAGCAATCTATCAGATGCAGAGTTCAAAACCATGAGGATGCTCAAGGAACTTAGTGAGGACCTCAAGAGTATAAAAAAGATCCAGTCAGAAATGAAGGATACACTAATGGAAATAAAGAACGATTTACAGGGAAACAATAGAGTGGATGAAGCCAAGAATCAAATCAATGATATGAACATAAGGAAGCAAAAACAACCAACCAGAACAACAAGAAAAAAAATACAAAAAATGAGGATAGTGGAAACAGCATCTGTGATAACTTCAAGTGGTCCACACTTACATCATAGGGGTGCCACAAGAAGAGAAAGAGCAAGAAATTGGAAACCTATTTGCAAAAGAAATGAGAGGAACCTTCCCTAATTTGGTGAAGGAAATAGATATTCAAGTCCAGGAAGCACAGGGAGTCCCAAGCAAGATGGGTGCAAAGAGGCCCATGCCAAGGCACATCACAATTAAAATGACAAAGGTTAAAGATAAAGAGCGCAGCAAGAGTACAGTAGTTCGTTATCTACAGGGGAGTTCCCATAAGACTGTCAGCTGATTTCTCAAAAGAAACTTTGTGGGCTAGAAGAGATTGGCAAGAAATACTCAAAATCATGAAAAGCAGGGATCTGCAGCCAAGATTGCTCTACCCAGCAAAGATTTCATTTAGTATCAAAGGGCAGATAAAGAGCTTCCCAGACAAGAAAAAACTAAAGGAGTTCACCATCACCAAACCATTATATGAAATGTTAATGGGACTTATTTAAGAAAAAGAAGATGAAAACTACAAACGATAAAATGGGAATACATATCTATCAACAATTGAATAAAAAAAATTAAGCAAATGAGAACAGAGACAGAATCGTAGATACAGAGAGGGTTTTGATGGCTGCCAGATGTAAGGTGGTTGTGGGAAAATGGGTGAAGAGGTGAGGGCATTAAGAAGTACAAACAGGTAGTTACAGAATAGCCAAAGTTCTCTTATACCATCCCTAGTTTAAAGGGGGATGTAAAGTACAACACTGGAAATGGAGTAGCCAAAGAACTTACACACATGACTCGTGGAGCTGAACAATTAAGTGGGCATTGCCTCAGGGAATGGAGGATGCTGGGTGGAGCAGTACAAAGGGTAACAACTGGGGCAACTGTGATAGCATAACTGATAAAATATAATTTTAAAGAACTGGCCAAAGACTTTAACTAGTGTATCACAAAAGAATATCAAAATGGCCAATGAGCAAGCATATAAGAAGGTGTCTGATATCATTAGTTATGAGGAAATAGTAATACAGAAGGAAAAGGTATAATAATACCAAGCACTGACCTAGACATAGAATGATTAGATGCAAAGTCAGTAGGTGTGTAAATTGATATAACCACTGAACAACAATAAAATAATTCGAAAAATAAATAAATGGACAGAACCATTTTGGAAAGCAGTTTGGCCTTAACTATTAAAGCTAAACACATGGATGTCCTATATATGTATGTGCATGTGTGTGTAATGAAAACGAGTACTTATATCTATAAAAAAACATGTACTAGAATGTTCATAGCAGCTTTATTCATAACAGCCCAAACTAGAAACAGCCCAAGTGTCCAACAGCGGGAAGATATATATTCTCACAATTGAGTTTTATACAACTATAAAAATGAACAACTTATAGCTACATGCAATATAAATGAATCTCACAAAATAAGTTTGAGCTATTGAAATCACACAACAAAGAATACATAATGTATGATTCCACTTAGATAACATTCCAAGAACAGGTAAATCAAATCTATGATGACAGAAATCAGACATGAGATTACCTTCAAGGGAAGACACTGAACTAGGGATGGTGTATGAGAACTTTGTGAGGTGAAGACTTTCGGTACAGTCATGCACTGCATAATGCTATTTTAGATGATGACAGACTGCACCTATGACAAGCGTCCCATGAGATTATAATGGAGCTGAGAAATGCCTATCATCGGAGCTAACATCAGAGCACAATTCATTACTCACATGTTTGTGGTGATGTTGGTGTAAACAAACCTACTATGCTGCCAGTCACATGAAATTATATACACATAGTTATATGTAGTACACAATATTTGATAATGGTAAAAATCAATACTAGTTTATGTATTTACTATACACTTTTTATTATTTTTAGAACATACTTTCTACTTACAAAAAAAAGTTGCTGTAAAAGAGTATGCTGTGTTACAGTAGTAGTCAATCTCATACACCGTGTTTACTGCATCTCGATGGTATCGTTTTCTCATGTGCTTGATTTAATGTCATGTTGTTTCATAAATTTATAAAGTATACAGTGGTGTAGAGTAATGTCCTAGGCTTTCAGTCCCTCATCACTCACTCATGGTCTTACACGGAGCAACTTCCAGTCTAGCAAGGTCCATTCACAGTAAGTACACTCTATAGGGGTCTTTTTTTTTATCTTTGTTACTGTACGTTTCTTATGTTTACAGGTAAAATACTTATCATTGTGTTAACAAGTGCCTACAGTATTCAGTACAGTGTCACGCTCTACAGGTTTGTAGCCTAGGAGCAATAAGCTATACCATACAGCCAAGGTATATAGTAGGCTATATCATCCTACTTGCACAAGTATACTCTATAATGTTTGCACAATGATAAAATTGCCTAACACATGTCTCGGAGCATAACTCAAAGTTGGATAGCACATGACTGTATAAATAATCTGTGTGAAGTTTGCGTGGGTGTGTGGGTGTATGTATGTGCATAAACACATAAAGTACATTTAAGCTTTGTATATTTTAGATTAAAAATGTATTTCAAGAAAAATATACACTGAAAAAAACTCCATGGAGGTGAATGATAATGAAAACAGGGTATACTGCTACTGGAAGAGTAAACCAGAACTGCTTCTATGATAGATATTTGGCAGTTAGTTATCCATGTGACAAATACACACACATATTACCTTTTGACTTGGCAATCCACTTCTAGGAATCCATCCTCAGAAATACCTGCACATGTGTAAAATGTATGTATAGGGCAATACTGGCAACTTTTTATTAAT
This sequence comes from Carollia perspicillata, assembly GCA_004027735.1. NCBI lineage: Eukaryota > Metazoa > Chordata > Mammalia > Chiroptera > Phyllostomidae > Carollia > Carollia perspicillata. The sequence goes on along the minus strand of PVKM010019232.1, from coordinate 15,161 downwards.
AAAAGTTTGGTAAGAATTTAAATGTCTGTCAAAAGTTACAAAAAAAAAGGGGGGGGCCCCATGGGATATCCTTAAATTTCCAACGCATCCTTAGAGAATGAGGAGACCTGTTATGTATTAATAAAAAACAATATCCAAGTATGTTATGTAGCTAAAAAGGTGTAAATAGTATCAAAAAAAAAAAGGAAAAAAGATTATTATCTACACGCTGTATACATGCAGAATATCTCTGGAAGGATGAAATGGGTTATCTTTGGGAAGGAAAACAGTTCAGCTGGAAGATAAAGACAGAAAAGACTTACTAATTATAAATCTTTTTGAAAACAATACAAATATAGGGCATTAATTATTTTAAAACATTTAAGTAAAAGAGTTACAAAAGCAAAGATTTTAGAATTGGAAGTATAGAGACTTTAGGATTTTGGTATATGCTCTCTTTATTATTTATAAGTCTACTTGTTTAAAATAAGTACTAAGAATGTAAGCAATTTCAAGGAACTTACCCATACTGTGTTGTTGTTAATACTGCACCTCTCTTTTCCTTTTCAAGTTTTAACTTTTTCTTCCTTTCAATATTGGCCAGCGTTGGGTAGTTTCTGCAAAACAGTCAAAAAAATTATAAAAGGGCTTTTAGAATACAACTTTAATTACACAATCAAGAAACTGCTGCATTTAGCAGCTTCTGTTTAATGACTAATACTATAAATCATAATTTACATAAAACTTCATATAAAATTTATATGATTCTTTAACCCCTTCTAGAATCTTTTTAAGGGGAAAAAAGTAGACCAGAACAATGCTACTCAAAGTGTAGACCAGCTGCAAGTCCACAAACTTTGATACCAGTATGTGAGTAGGTAAGAAGCTTTACACTAGAATTTAATGGAATGTATCAATACAACATGCTTAAACTGATCTAATTCATCTATTTGGTGTGTACATGCCCACAAATACTGTAAGAAAAATGTAAATCTATGCAATTAGTTATACAAATACATGGTACATCCAAAGTTATTGAGATAAGGAACAGACTGTTTAAAAAAAATAGCCTACCAGAAAGGATAAGAAAAGTACACAAACAGCTCAAACGAAGGGCAAAATATAGTCAATTACCCCAAAGAATATAAAGACTGGAGGGTGGGAGGAAAGATCATATCAAGCTGGAGAAATTCAGAAAAAAAGGAACATGTGAAATATTGGTCTTAATTGGTGTTAATAGACATAAATCCAAAAGAAAAGCTTTCGAGTGTTCTAAGTAGCACAAACAGTGCAGACAAACCAAGGCCTCATCAGAAAGTGTGACAGATCCAAGGAATGACAAGTGGTTCATTTTGTATGACACATAGTTATAGGCAATCAGGCTAAAAAGGTAGGCTAAGACCAAAATGCGCCTTGAGTGGAAGGCTAGAAAGTTTATATCTAATTCAGTGGAAATGGGAAGTCACTACAAGTTATGTATGAATAAGGAGACATACATACAAGTCAGTGATTAAGATGAAATCCAACAGCAGTATGCAAGATAAAATGCTCTGACAGAGCTTTCTTTGTTCCTTGGCAGAGTTGAGTAGAGATGCAGAAACCAAACTCTGGTGGTGAGGGGAAGAGATCTCAGAAGTGTGAACAGCACAGGAGGGCAACACAGACAGGTCTCTACCACTCAGCTGGGATGCTTATCAGAGTAAATTTTAAGAAACACCAACAAATCTTGTTCCACCATTATTCTAGGGTATTGTTTCTACCTCCGTCTTTTTTGTTTGTAACACCTGCATCACTGACCTGAATAGTACAGACAATGTGAAGCCTATTGGTTGGTCACGCCATAAGAACTGAAATGACATTAAGTGGTGAAATAATCAGAAAAAAGGCAATAAATTTCAATAAGGACAGTGCAAAGCAATCTCTTCAGCCAAGAAAAATAAAGTCCATGAATAAAACATGATGAATACACAAGCTATAAATAAACATAAAATCAAAAGATCTAGGTCATAAGGAGATAAAAAGCTGACAGCCAGCCCTGACCAGTATGACTCGGTTGGGTGTTGTCCAACAAAGAAAAGGTCTCCAGGTCAATTCCTGGTCAGGGCACGTGCCTAGGTGTGGGCTGAGTCCCGTTGGGGAGCGTACGAGAGGCAACCAATCAATGTTTCCTTCTCATATCAATGTTTCTGTCTTTCTCTCATTCTTCTTCCTTCCCCTCTCTCTGAAAAAATACTTTTAAATAACCTGACAGTCAGTACTGTAAGACTATACTTTTAGAAAGCAAACATAATCTAAGGTTATGTGAAATGGACTCGGGCACATGTTCAAGTGTGAAGTCTCCTCTCACGATACTCAAAAGTGGTCAAAAATTCTCAGGGCACTGTGTCCAGTTTCGCATTTCTAAATGGAAAAGAAGGGTTGAGGAAAAATAAAACTTGGAAGGGATTCAGAAGAGACTCAAATATGATTAGCAGGATGAAAAACAAAACCCCTGTAGAAAGATGAAAAGAACTGGAACTATCACAGCCTTTAAGAGGAAGAGACATGACAATAAATGACCTCACAGAGAGGATGGCAGCCAGCTGTTCTCAATCACAAGACAGGCTATGCAAAAGCAGAAATGATGGGGAAAAAGGTGATGATATTCCCAGGCCCCAGTGTCTAAGCACGTAACTCACAGCTACTCAACAACCTTCACATCTCTGAAATTCATTTATTCGTATGCTTAGGTTTCCTCAACATTTTTTTCTCCTGAATACTGCAGACCCTTAACATGTTAGGCCATGTTCTAAACAATAAAATTTGGTACTCTAGTGTACCCTGTACACACAAATAGATGCTACTTAAGTGCTTCTCAATAATAAAGAACATAAATGTCTGTTATAGCAGGTGGATTGTAGGTGAAGTGTAAAAAGTACTCCTTATGTAACAGATCAAGAACGTTGTGGAAACTCTCCTTTGGTGAAAGCCTTTTTAAAATAGCTTTCTCTTCCTGGAAGATTAAAGTATCAGCTGGTCCCTTTCCTACACGTAAAGGATCTTTCAATATCGCTTAAATAGCCACAAATTTCTATTTTTCAATGCTTAAATTAATAAAATCTTGGCCCAAAATTTATACCATACTTATTAACACAGAACCTAGGGACTAAAAACTAAGGAAAACAAGGCTATCGGAAGGCAAATGATCCCAAAACAGGGATACCAGAACAAGACAGAGTCACACACACACAACTATCTATCGGAAAGCCCCTCCCGCAGCGTATTACTGAGACACAAGAACAAAGAAAACCCTGGAGCTTTGATAAAGGTCACAGGTCAGGTTCTAAAGTACAATTGAAATAACCAATTCAAAGACTATTGAAAAAAATCACAAATTGTCTTACATCACACAATTTCATGTAGTTAACTTAGCCCGGTATCTCCCGTTAGAGAATGGATGTTATGAAATTAAAAAGACTAGGATAAGTGATATTTTCACAGTTGGTTTCTTTATTTTTATCCTCTAAAATCACTATGCTTCTTATATTTCCCTCTTTTCCCAATACCCCAAGAGGAACTGGCCCTGAAACTATAAGTCCTTTTTCTTTCTCTCTTCCTCCTGTTTCATTTCATCTTACCTCCTTAACTTCCCCCTGCTTAAGCACTAGAGTAAATGAATAAGCAAAATTGAGCCAGCCGTGATCATACCACATGTCCTTTGGGTTACATTACACTCTCTAACTCTTTCCTTATCTCCAAATCACCACCCACTTAGTGACTTCTCTCCCAACCAAGTTCTCTACAGAAACAATCCCTCTTTACTCTCACTGGACCACAACTACTTCAACACAAGCCCTACTACTGTATTTTATTTCAAAGTCTTTCTGAACTTCAAAAAGATGTAGCATTCTTTAGGAGCAGACCCCTTTGTTGGAATTCTGAAAGAACTGGAAACACAATTTCAAAGGATTTCCTCAGAGCCACAGCAACTACTGAAATAAACATCACAAAACTACTCCACCTAGTGGACTCCCATCTGCTGTAAAACACGTCCCTTCGTTCCTAATGGCGAGGTTCTGGAAACAAACCTCTGATCTCTCCTTTTCCCCACTGCCAAATCATACAGTATTTCTACCTCACAGATCAAGAATTAAGAATTGCTTTTTTTTGGGGGGGGTGGATTTTTCCCCATAATATTAGTGGAAAGCCTTAAAGTTTTAAATTAAATACAGTGGGCACCTCTGAGTTTGGCTAATCTGAAAAAAAAAATAATGATGAAGGAATAAAGGCAAAGATATACTTTCTTTAAAGGAGTAATACACAAAGCAAATCTTTAACATTTTCTTTCAGCTCTAAAATTCTTACTCCTTGAAAAATCTTTTTCAAGATTTTCTAACATAGCAACTGCAAAGTTTTTATCTTTCCTGCATGTCAAAAAATACAGTGGCTTCCTCAGAAAGAACATAGTTCTCACAAGAAAGATAAAATTCAAGACAAGGATTATTCTGCCATATTGATATGAAATTTACTTTTTTAGGAGTTCAAATAATACTGTTTTAAAGATTTTATTTTAGAGAGAGGGTAAGGGAGGGAGAAAGTGAGAGAAACAGCAATGTGCAGTTGCTTGTCACACACTCCTAACTGGGGACCTGGCCTGCAACCCACGCATGTGCCCTGACTGTGAATGGAACCGGTGACCTTTCAGTTTGCAGGCCAGTTCTCAATCCACTGAGCCATAGCAGCCAGCACTAAAATAATATATGTTTTTTTTAATTGAGGGTAACAGCCCTGGCCAGGTAGATCAGTTCGTTGGAGTACCGTCCCATAAACCAAAAAGGTCACGGGTTCAATTCCTGGTGAGGGCACATGCCTTGGTTATTGGTTTGATCCCCAGTAGGGGCATGTATGAGAGACAAATGATAGATGTTTCTCTCCCTCTCTCTCTTCCTTCCTACCTCTCTCTCTAAAATCAATAAGCATGTCCTCATGGTAAGGATTAAAAAAAATTAATGGTAACAGAAATTTAGAAAGTAAATGTATTTTCATGATAGGTTTTTAAAAAGACTGTTAAATGGAGAGAATGTTAGTGTATTTTTGAGGTAGTTATCAAATGTGCCAAAAGAAATGTTTCTCATACTTTTTATTAATAAAGTATACTTATAGAAATAATGTACAAATATGTTAGAGCAAGACCTGGAAAAACAAGATATGGAAGAACTTCAGACGAAGTCAGCAAGCACCAGAAGACAATTCCAGAACACTATGTTAACAAGGCAGTATCTTAGGTACAAATAAACTTCATTCAAAATTGTCAGCCTTACCCAATTTCCTCCTTCTCTTTAAGCATTTCATAATTTCACAAACCTGTAACCTCATTTATTCAGTCCACGGAATTTGCCCAGTCTTCTTCCAAGTTATTCAACCCACTGACACATAGTCATACCTTTAGCCTACACTCTAGAAACTACAACAAGACTCTCTCTTCTCTGCCCCCATCTCACACAAAAAGAATAACCAGTAAACACACTAAACTCGCTTGCCTATCCTTCATTCAGGACAGTACTGCTTCCAAGTATCACTTGGAGTTTTAAACTTTCCCACCAAGCTCTGAGGTAAATGCTGCTACCTGTTCTCCCCTTTCCTTAACAATTTTGTTTGGGGATATTCCATCAATTCTGCTGTCACTAAAGGTGGCCCAGCAACCTACTTCAATGAGAGCTACATGGAAGTCTCCCGGAAACAAAGCTATTGTTTTCCCAATGCAAAGGGGCAATTTTGGCTATGTGTGCCTTTTGCCTTTTTCTCTTCCTCCTGCCTAGAATGCAGGCTTAATTTTGGGGCATGCAGGAATCTTCTGCTGGACATGAAAATGAAACCACAGACCAAGGAGCAACCAGAGATAGTGAGATAGAGTGTGCACGAGCACGAGCACCTGTGCCTAATGGTGATGTTGAGCAGGAACAGTAGCTCTGGACTGTTTCTGCTTTGGAAAAAATAACCCTCTTTATGATAAGCCACAGTAGAGTAAGGTTGCTATTCCATTTACTGGAGCACAACCTTAATGGATGCAAGCACCACTGCATCCTAGTCATGGAATGTTTTCCATGTCCAACTAGGCATTTCTTGATTTCAAAACTCATCTCCTAAAAGCTGTGGCAGTTTCTTATTAAACATATGCTTATCACTGACCAACTAATACCACTCCTAGGCATTTACCCAAGTCAAATAAAAACCCATGCTGTAGGTCTAAACAAAAACTTGTATACTGATGTTTATGACAGCTTTATTCGTAATCATCAAATACTGAAAACATCCGAAATGTCCCTAAACTGAGAAATGGATGAACAAACTGTGGTACAGTCATATCTGAGACATCCACGTGGGACAGAAAAAGAGCAATAGAAAGGAATGAACTACTGTTGCATGCAACAACAGAAATGAATCTCAAATCCACTGTGCTAAGTGAAAAAGTCAGATTCAAAAGCTATAAACTTTATGATTCTGTTCGTATGATGTTCTGCAAAAAAGTACAAATATAACAGAAAACAGATCAGTGGTAGTCAGGGACTGAATGTTGGGGGAGAAGCTGACCACAAAGGGCATGAGGGGATCTGGGGGCACGATACAATACTATTCTGTATCTTCAATGTGGTGACTACACAACTGTAAACATTTGTCAGAACTATGCATTAAAAGGGATGAATTTCACTGCGTGTGTATCTTAAAATAAGTGGAGAGGATGGGGCAGGCACTACACCTCTTACAAGAAGCCTTTCAAAACTGATGGCTTGCCTTCCAAAGACTACAAGTACCCCTTGACTAGGCATTAGTATCTTTAATCATGTAAGTATACTTAATCATGTATATATACATGATTAAAGGTAATGCTTCAGTTGTTTATGGTCTCATGGCCACATTACATATATTTATCCTACTCAGAGAAAGAGTATTAAAAGCAAGAGTTCATTCCTATCTGCTTTTGGTGATCTTGGCCATATATAGTAGTAAAATCTTTTTCTTTTCAATTACTGAATGTTTTCTTCTAATTTTCAAGCTAAAATATTGACAAGTTATTCAAAGATATCATAATGTACATTAACATAAATGTGAAGGTTGCTGAGATTTCTCACTAACATTAGAAAATCAAACCAGTCTTCTACCAGGGACTTTATATAAACACCTGCTACCTAAGTTAGTTTGCATCTATCTACAAATTCCTTAAGTTTCTCTAGCTAGTTGATTTTTTTCCATTAAAGCACTAGTTAGTTGCACAACATAGCAAGGGGGCATACTTCACATTCCTATGGGGAAAGCTACTCTAGATAGTGTTGCATTCAAATACAATCTACATGGTTTGTCTCGGCATTGTCCAATGCAATCAGAATTTAATGTTCAAAACCACAGCAGTTTAATTAGTATTAGTCATATTACTAATCTACAACCATAATTATTAATCAGAAAAACACATTTCTGCCTCATTTCTTTAATGAAGCAGAAAAAACGGTTTAGTTTAAAAAAAAGTTTAGTTTAAAACATGAATTAAAAATGAATTTCAGCAGGATTTCTCCAACCACTTACTTATATGTACCAAAACAGAATTACACACAAAATAAAAATATTCCCAAGGTCTATTTATATATATCGACATTTATAAGACCCCTTACATCTATGGCTCCATGGGATATAAAGAGCCATGTAAAAGACGGTTCTTACATTTGTAAAACCTATAAATAATTTTTTTAAAAACTTACATATGCAGGGGAGGGAAGTGGGATTGGCTGGAGTGGGGGCAAGTGGTGGGGGGAAAATGCAGACAACTGTAATTGAACAACAATAAAGTAATTTCCTAAAAAAAGTTACATACGCAAAGTTCATCAATAGGATTATAATAAGGGTTAAAGAGGCAGAGCAAATACCAGATACTGTATTTCAAGAAGGGCAAGACAGTCCTGAAGGAAGATGAAACTAACCCCAGGGTGGCAGGATTTCAGCTGGGCTAAAGCAGTGGGCGGAACTTCAAAGACAGAGAACATATGATTTTCTAGAGGCAGCAGCTTGAGTAAAGTCATTATTTTGACGTACTCAGCCTTGCCACAGTAAGACAGTTACTTCACTGGTTCTGGACCCTTTACTCACTTTCTCCTTTCTTCTCTCCATCTCAAAATCTCCTCTGGAGTGTCTAACTTGATCTTCTTCATACCTGGAGCATGCATCTAGGGGAAAAAAGCCTACTGAACATCAGGAAGCATACTTATGCTTTTGACTAAATCTCAAGCATTATGAGGGATAATGGGGACTCTATACCCAAAAGTTTAAAACTGAGTAAACAGGTTTTACCCATCCTATGATTTTTCCTTTAAAGAAGAGTAATTTCCTATATATTCAAATTAGTAATATTGACAAGAAAAAAAGAGTAATATAATTTTGGTTACAAAGTAAATATATCACCCACTTTTCAATTGACATTAAATATCCAAATTGATAGCCTAACAACCAAAATTGAGGGAGGTAGCTAAAGAAATAATGAATACACAAATCAATTTGAAACAGCATGGTATACAAAAACAACCACAGAATTTTGAATAAAAAAATTTTAAATACAAGAATCAGTTCTGAGACTCTGGGCAAATCACTATTTTATCTGTTAAACAGGGCCAATATCTATCTACTTTACACAGTGGTTTGTAAGGATAAAACTGAATAATAGATGTAAGAATGCCGTTCAAATTACAAAGCACTGATGAATGTTACTTATTGATAGGCTATGTAAGTGAAGACCTGTTGAAGATAACAGATCAATGAAAGAAAAAGAGCATGTATGGAAAAAAACCCACAGGAACTTACATTTCTCCAATGGAATTGGACAATCTTCTCATGTGCACTAAAAGAGCAATCAACTTCAGGACACTGTAAAAGTTAACAAAAAAAGGCTACTCAATGTTTTTCGATATTAAATACACCCTATTACTACATATACAGACATACTGAGGTCACATTACATAGTTACCCCATTTATGTGGTGTTATCACTGCATAGTTATGTCAACAGTAAAACGAAAGTCACTCCAAACAGAGTTGAATTTAAAAAGAAATGGCATTTTCAAAGTATATAGTACAGTAATACATATTATTTACTTTCAGTGTTGTAAAATGTTCTTTATTCCTAAAAGTGCGGAACATTTCTATCAATATAACCTGAAAGAAAACCTTTTTCAAACTAAGAACTTTCTTTTATAACTTTATTTCTCAAATACTCTGGTTAAAAAAATATTTTTAATTGATTTGAGAGAGAGAGGAAGGTAGAGAGATGGAAATACTAATTCATTGTTCCATTTATTCATGCTTTCACTGGTTGATTTCTGCAGGTGCCCTCACTGGGGACTAAACCTGCAACTTTGGTATAACAGGATGATGTTCCAACCAACTGAGCCACCGGGCCAGGGCTGGTTAAAAAAATTTTTAAGTACTTAATAAGGTCCAGACCACCCTTAGAAAGTGATGGGCCATGGCAAATTACATGATGTGGTTGTACAGTCAAGGGGAGCCTTACAGGGAAAAGAGCTTACAAAAGTACACAGAGCAACTGGAGGGGGAATCAGCCCTGTTATGAAGCAGAGGAGGCCCACAGACACTACCAGCTGCGAGACCAGCCGCCTTTGCTGCCATCTCACCTCTTCCTGAAGCAGTGGGTTCCCCACCCTCAAACTGCAAATTCCAGGGTCCCAATTTATCAGGTCATCAATCATTTTTATGAACTATAAATTTTTAAGGAGAAGCAGCTCAGAATTTCTACCAAATATATCCATTTTCCTATATAAATCACAGGATAACCAAGAAAACCTACTTTTGTATGTTCAGACATGTGTTTATCATACTTTTCTTGATTTTTGAAACCACGATCACAGGTATCACAAAAACAGTGAAAAACCGGTTCTTTTCTTTTCTGCAAATACAAATAAAGAGGTGTTAGGCTTTCAGTGGAAAATCTTTAATCAGTAATAAAAACATAAGTATCCCTCTAGCAATATATACTTTGATTTTTTACATAACCTTTACACATGGGGGAAACTCCTGAAGACATTACTAATAAAGAGATAATTCTGTCTCTTCTTTTTTCTTTTATTTTAAGCAAATATATTAGGAAAAGCCAGGCACAACAAAAATTTTTAAATCTGAGTACAGCTAACATAAACAGTGAATAGCTTGCAAAGTGGTGATCTAATTAAAGAGCATGTATCAAGATGATCTAAAAATAAACATTCAGTGTAAAAACAGCATTTCATCTTTCAAAAAACCCATATATGCCTGTATATATATAAATATAAATATATGAAAAACTACAGAAGGGGATAAAGAATTATTTAGGTAAAGATCAGTTATTCTTTTATTCCCAATGTTATAGTATGCTTAGACATGATAAACTCCACAGAAAATATTTAATGTTGAGATATTAATATAGGATGGTTTCACAATATTTTGTTAATATTAGGTACATATTTTCATGCCAAAATAAAGAATTTTACTCAACTCATTCTAAACTAATGATATTATTTACATACTTTAAAAGATGAAAGACCAGATTGTAAGCCACATCAGATAAAATAAGCTCATTTTAAGATTTCATTTCTGAATATAACCAAGAGTTATTCCTCCTTTAAAAAAAATACAAAAGACCCTTATTTATCCCCTCTTCCAATCTTCTAGTAATATATATGTATATAATTTGTTATTTTTCACAGCATTGAGGTTTAAAAACATCTTCATTTATCTGTAATTATAATTTTCAATAATACTTACTCCTGATACTATATTGAAATGAATTCAATGTTTCTTTTTTCTATGATTTCTCCATTTATTTCTCAAAAAGATTCCCTTGAAATTTTCACTTACAGCTAAGATTCCCTAAAGATCCTATTATAGCAAGGCTCCACTGTGTCAATAATGGATGCAAAACACTGAGAGAATTATTATAGAAGCATAAGATATGAAAGAGTAACATTGAGACCAAAGTGCTACATTCAAGAACATCTTCAAAAATACCTTTTTTTTATGTTTTCTACTGGGAGGGAAGTTGAAGTCAGTAAGCTTTGCATCATATTTTTGTGGAAAATAAGATTGTTTAACTGAAAAACAAAAAGAGATCCATAAATGTTTACAACTAAACAATTATTTAAATTTTTATTTGCTATAGCATGTCACAAATACTTGAGTAAAAACTTCTTGAACAATTATAAAAGATTAAGAGTAGTCTACCAAATAACTATTTTTCAAATTAATACACAGTGGTGAGATTAAGTGGCCATAGATGCTTTAGGCATCTAAGCAATGAACAAGCTAATCTGATAAAATTTCCTGTAGTTGTTTCAAACAGTAGAAACTTATCAATAAACAGTAAAACCCCTAATACAGCTCTTTCAACATGAATTTTATTATAGGAAAACAACCTTGTGAAACACATTTTCTCTCAAACCCTTTTCCTTTCTTATTGCCACCATCCAACTCTGAAACCTTGATCTACTGTGATGGCCTCCCAATTGTCTTCCAGTTTCTAAAGTCCTCTCTTCCAACAGACCCTGTACCCTGACACCACAAAAGCAATCCTCCAATTGTCACAGCCCTGCTCAAATCTGCAGACAGCTTCCTAGAGTCCTTCAATGAGATCCCAGCTTATTTTCTCACTCTTTCCCCATACCTTCCACATACTCTGCTTCAGCCACAGTAGAATACGGCAATCTTCAGAATTCATCTTGTAGTGACACCTCTTTTCCTGTGCCTAAAATGTATCTCTTCCTAAACAATTCCCAAGACACTAATCCAAAAGCTGTTCCCAACTCCTCAAAACTCTGAAGGCACTTTTTACATGCCTCCATTATTACTTGCACTGTATTGTTATTTACATTTATGAACGCATCTCAACTGACTTAGTACTGCCTCAGGAACATTCATATCCTCAGCATTTGGCTTAATTGACTTAATTGGTAAACACTGACTTCAATTCAATTTAATCTAAACTGAATCTTATGCAAGAGAATGGTGAACAATCTCATGACTTTAAGTATGATCTATATGCTGATAACACCCAGCCACAAATCTCACCTTAAGTACAACATAGCTAACAGCCCATTCAACATTTCTATTGATACTTGGACACACATATATCAAACTCAACTCCTGGTCTTCTTTCCAAATCTGCTCCATCCACATTCTTCCATTTGTTTGGCAAAACACTTCAAATTAATCTTATCTCTTTACCTCACACCCCATATCTGATCCTTCAGCAAATCATTTTGGCCCGACCCTACCTTCAAAATATATCTAGAATCCAACTACTTCTCATCACCTCCTGAGCCCCACCCTGGCCCAACTCCCCACTATATCTCACCTAGAAAAGTGCAGTAACTTACTAACTGGCCTCCCTTTCATTCACTTCCCATTGGTAGCCACATTAATCCTTTAAAAATAAATCAAATCACGTCACTCCCCTACAGTATAAAAACCAAAGTCCCATCAAACTACAAGGCCCTCAACGGTCTGCCCTCTTCCCCAATTTTCTACAATTCTACCGGAGGCCCAGTCCTCTTTAGCCATGCTGGCTTCCATTCCGATCTATATAGATAGCTCCTACCTCAAAGCTTTCGCGGTTGCCATTTCTTCTGCCTTTATCTTTATTCCCCTACATTGCATCCACAGACCTGATTCCTCACCTCCCTGAAGTCTTGGCCCAAATGTTACCTTCCTTATAACTCACACTGACATTTAAAAGTGCACTACATATCACTCTGCTTTGCTTTATCTCTCTCCATACCACTCATTGTCTTCTACAGTTTCATTATGGCTTCCTACATCAGATGTTAAGCTCCATAAAGGTGAGAATTTTCGTATGTTTGGTTCACTACGATATTCCCAGTCCTGACATAGTTGAATTCAATAAATAACTGCTAAATTGGATGAAAGGGCGAGAAACACGTTCCTCTCAAATTGTGAGACATTAATGACCAGACTCTAAGAGTGCAGCGCAAAATCCTCAGTGGAGAGGAAAAAAAGAAAAACTGGCGAGGGAAGAGGAAAAGTAAAGTAAATGGGGGCGTCGTAAGGAGAGGAGTAACAGCCTACCCGGAGTGTCGTGGGCTTTCTGGTGCCAAAGGAAACTACCAGGAGACTGTCTCCAGGGCCAGGATGTCGAAGCCTGGAAATTCCAGGAAGGCTGGCCGTTGACCTGAGGCTGCGAATTGAGGCGGGACTGGGTGTTGAAGAGGGACTGAGCCCCGGGAAGAATCTGGGTGTCGAAGCCGGGAGGCGCCTCGGTGACCGCCGGGGTCTCCACAGGGGGCTGCACCTCCGAGCAAGGCTGTGACCCTCCTGAGGGAGGCGACGACGAAGGGGGTGGAGGCGGCGGCAACATGGCCCAGAGCATCCAACTGGGCGGCAGCGGGGCTGTGTCGCTCAGAGGCTCCAACGTAGGGATCAGCTCGGGAGCCGAAAACCACCCGGTGGGAGCCACAAAACCACCCGCCGACTCTGCCATGCCGCCCGCCAGGTCCCTAACCCAGCGTGCGAATGTGGAGCCTGCTTTACGCGTCACTTCCGTTACCGCGAACTCCACGGATCAGCCAACCACAGGCTGAAGTGTCATTGGTCAGCGCCGGAAAAACTTCCAGCGTTTGCGACCGGTCGCGGGCTGTTTTGGGGTTAGGTTTGTGTGGATACAGTAGCAGGCGTTATCAGTATCCGCCACCGCGCATGGCGAGGGATCTGATCGGGCCGGCTCTGCCGCCCGGCTTCAAGGCCCTTGGGGCAGCAGAGGACAAGGAGCGGGACCCCAGCCCGGGTAAGCCGCGGTGCGTACCCTACCCACCAGGCCCTCCTGCCCCTCCTCTGGCCCGGCCTTCCTCTCTGAATAGAAATTTAAGGCCTGGAAGGCTGGGAAGTGGGATGTGGCCGCGGGCGACCCAAGCTAACTTTCTTCCCAGGCCCTAGCAGTGGGGCAGGAGGCCACGGAGACTTCCGAAACGAGTTTTGGCTTGTTAATTATTACAATGATGATGTGTTCCCATTTAGCATTAAATGGGCTAGACGCTGTGCGAAACTGTCCATACACACTCAGTCATTTAATTTTCCTAGCAACTGTGTAAGGTAGAGATAATTCTTGCTGGAAATTACGTCCAATTTCGAGGAAAGAACGTCCAAACTTATATACAAGTTTTAGGAGAGTTTATTTGAGCCAAATATTTCTGAACATGCCTTGAAGCAGGATCTCAACGGATTGAGAAAATGTTCCGGAGAATTGGCAGGTTTGCAGTTTCTTTTATGTATTTATAATCAAAGGCGAAAATGTAAGGAAGGTACCTGAAATCAGCTGGTGGTAGATTAAGGGTAGGAAATGGGAAGCAAAGTGGGGAAATCTCTAGGACTGAATAAAAAACAAAGTGAAGAAACACATACTTATTTTGTATCGCTGAGTTGTTAACATTACTGTTAATTAACATTTACAGTGCAAAAACATAATATTGGAGGAACCAGATAACAGTGAGGGGCTCCGAAGTCTCCAGTGGTCCTGTGCCTGCAATTGTGCCTTGGCGAGGTCTAGAAAGTTACTCTAACATTTCAAAGTTATATTATCCTAGATGCCTAAGATGATTGACAGGGCTCACTTTGGTAGGCCTGGAGTGTAACTACTCACCATTAGGAAATTGTGATCAGACCTGTGTGGTTACTTTTGGTCACTGAGCTTATCACTGTTAGTATATAGCCCCTTTTTTGTTCATATTTTCTTGTTACAACTGGGGACACGGAGGCTCAGACTGTTGCCCAGATCACACAGCTAGTTAAGTGGGAGAGCCCTATGTAGGATGAAGCCGGTGCTGTGTGTCTGATTGCCTTTTGATATACAATGCCTGGCTCTTGGAGAAGATGCTTTGCTCTGCAGCCTGACCTGCCTTCCTAGCTTTTAGTTCTGTCATTGCATCTGACACACACAGACCAGAGCTCAAACCAATTAGAATTTCTGGCAGTTCCTTAGAGAAGCTTCTTCTGGCTTCACTCTGTACTTCCTGACATACCTGACAGACTGCTGCCCCATCCCTGAGGGCCCAACTTAAATGTCACCTCAGTGAAGCCTTTCCCAAACTCTCTCAAACATTGTCATACCTTCCTCTTTACCCATGGGTTTTTTCCCTATTTAATTACATCATGTATTTAATACAG
>PVKM010019231.1:0-24387 GCA_004027735.1 Carollia perspicillata | reverse complement strand
AGGTTCTGATGCAGCAATCACCCACGTAGAGTGCACCCCCTAAAAGGAGCTAAACAGAATAGCCTACGTGTTTGTGGGTATCATTCCTTCAAAGGGCAAAAGCTCTGCAGTTGTTAGACTAAAACAAATCTTAATTTAGCTGTATGCTGCCTTCTTTTATTCTCAAACGATGCATGCCTTGTTTCCTTCTCTACTTATGTTTTACTCCCCAAAAGTTGACTTG
Organism: Carollia perspicillata; assembly: GCA_004027735.1. Classification (NCBI taxonomy): domain Eukaryota; kingdom Metazoa; phylum Chordata; class Mammalia; order Chiroptera; family Phyllostomidae; genus Carollia; species Carollia perspicillata. The sequence goes on along the minus strand of PVKM010019231.1, from coordinate 24,164 downwards.
GATGATGACAAAGATTCTTTCCTTGACCACACTCTCATCAGGCTTCTCTGGGCTCTTTTTGAAACTAGGCCCTGGCCCTTGATTTTCTGTGTTTGTCTTGCATTGGCCAGTGTTAGCAAAAGCCCTGAGTCGGTGTAGCCAGAACCCCTCATCCCCCATATCTATGACCCTTAATATCTGATTGGGCTTCTCATTGTCCACTCCACCCCCCCACCCCAGGTGGGAACACCTTGGCCTGCCTTCAGCAAGAACCCTTTCAGGTAGGTTTAGCCAGAGCTGCTCCCCACCCCCACCCCCTCTGGTGTTTCCTGTTAGTGATTCTCAGTCCATCCACCAACCCCCACTCTGTTGCTCAGCTCCGATGCCCCACTGGCCCCGGCTGTCTCCCCATCTCTCCGCCTCAGGGCAAGGCCCCATCTCCACCATCCCTGCGTCTCCCTCAGCAGTCTTCCCTTGAGGGAAGTCTTCCTTACTGGCTGTGGCAAGAGTCATGAACAATCCTGGATTTTTCCGGAAGGCTGAACCTCACAGACGGCTAAGTAAAGTCTTAGAGCTCTGTGCCGGGCTCACCGTGGGGAGTGAGCACTCTGACCTCCCCGCTCAACCCAAGCTCCTCTCCTCCCCCTCTTCAGATCCCACTAAAGAAAACACACATGTAAAAACTGAAGCCTACGAGATCATTTTTAAAAAACGATGAAGCCAATAAGGACAAAGAGCTGCAAACAGGCTGAGTGACGAGAGGGATTCAGAGGCCCCTTTGAAAGATGTGGCGCTGGTGAACTCAGTGTGGAAGGTGCTCTGCACGAGGGGGATGGGGCTGACCCAGCCCAGGAGGCTGGAAGCACAGGACTAGGGAGTGACAGGCACGGTGGAAGGCAGGCCTGAGGGATGGAAAAATTGGGGTTCATGAAAAACCTAATTATGAAGCCGTAAAATCCCAGGTCCCCATCCTCCTATGTGTAGCCTGTAGCAGATGCACTCCCAGCCAGTGCACTGGCGGTGTGTTCTCTCAATATTCTTAAATGAGTGTCCGCACTTGGTTGCATTGAGTAAGCAGAGGGCAGGGTGGCTTTCAGAGCTATAAATAGAATTAGAGGAAAACAGGAAGAACGGAGCCCCCGGACCTACCCCCACCAGCACCCAGAATACTGACTCCTCAAACACTTCCCTGCAGCAACCGAGCAGCTCCCGAAAACTGACCCCCACTTACTATCCTCGCATTTAGTGATCCCCTCAAAGGGGAGAAGCAGGCTCGACCCGCCTCCTTCAAAACCATCATGTCTTATAAGCAGCTCCCAAACTTCCCAATCAGCTGTTTCATGCTTGATTCCAAAATAAAAGCGATCAACGATCTTTAGACAATGTAAAAGAAACCTCTAACATTCTCTTAATGAGAATTAAACAAAAGTGAAACCTGAAAAAAAATGGGAAACACAGGAAATAATCTGAAAGCATTATTATTTATTTAATCAAAGAGATGTTACATTATTCCATCCACAAAAAGAAAACAGTAAAAGAGAAAATATTTAAAATGTAGAAAATCAATCCAAGAGATGCAACATCCACTTAACAGTTTTAAAACAGAGATCAGAAAAGATGATGAGATTAATAGCTAGTGCGAGATACGTTTCCAGAGCGGAGCGATCAGCCTCCAGACTGAGCAGTTGGTCCCGCTGTGGAGAAAGGCTCCCACTGAGCCACGTCGGGAGTCCCGAGTGCGCAGGCGTAGGGGTAAACAAGACTGACTCCGTCTTTTGCCCCTGATTCCTTTTTGATAAAGTTTTTCATGCTGGGAACTCTGACTAACTCTAACTATTCTTAACCAGCCTACACAAGCCTTATAGTTAATGATCATCTGTGTTCCATAAGCTTAGGTAATGTAACCATAAAGATTCTTGCCAGTAACAGCCGGAATAGCAGGACGACTAAGATAAACACTGTAATGGTATTAGCATCAGTTCTAAGCAGTCTCCCTCATGAGGCCACCAGGATGTATGGTTCCTGGCACATACCACATGCTCTGACCCTTTGTCTTGTCAGTCATTGGTGCCTTAGCTGTACTATATAAGACCTATTGTAACAACTGTTTGGTAGCAAAGTTCATCTCTACAGCCTACACTTCTGAATCGCCTTCGGCTCTGACCCTATCCCTGTAAGCCACTTGCCCTACAATCAATTCTGTTTTATTCTATGGCATTGCCTGTCTCAAGATATCTCCCTTCCGGTGGCCACTATATCTTCGTTCTACCATCAGATAATGAAATCTTAGAAAACTGGTTATTTGTAAAGAAACAGGAAGCAAAATACTACCAGATACAAAGAGTCATCATCACCTGATATAAAGACGACCTGAATTCCAGATGCCAGGACTGTTGGGCTAGTATCTACGGTATCTTTCCTTCAAAGACATAAAGCTCTAGAATCACTAACCAAATCTGCAAGCCGATGTCCCATAATTCAGTTGGCCTGTGGGACTGACTGCCCATCAAGTTCACTGACAAAGGAAAAGGAATCAGACCGACATCAGAATTCTAGAAGACAATGGAGCAACCTTCAGAATTCTGTGGGAGGACAATGCCCAGCCTCAAATTCCAAACTTCCTTATGCTCTTAGGAAACAGTTACAAACTGGGCTGCAGCGGCTCAAGGGAGTGAATCAAGAGAGTGGAAAACAGACCTAAGTGATAGGAAATCCATCATGAAACAGGAAAAAAAAACCCTTAGGATACGTGAAATGGCAGGATAGGACTATTCAGCAAGATTAGAAAGTGAGTCCAATTTAAAGCAGGAGACGGGGCCGCAGGAAAAATGTTTCCTGAGAAGAAATAATATTGACAGGTTATCTGACTGTTCATTGAAATTTTATTTATGTACCTAAAAGTTATTTATACACATAAAAATGCTCCACACACACACAGGTATTTGATATGTCTGATGGAACACTGTTAAAATAAATTAATGATAAGTAATTAAAACTAAGCAGACTTTGAAACACAAGTATGAGCTCTAGGTAAATAAAATACCAAAAAAGGAAATGTAACTTGCTCTATGTTGAGCAGGATTCATAGTCATGAAGTTGCTTTGAATAATTAGGAGAGGGAAGAGAAATGTGGAGATAAACACAAGAAAAGACTGATAGTTGTTGAAGCTGAGTGAAAAGTATTGTAAAGAAAATTTTAAATTATAAGTCATGTAGCCAATAGTGATTTCTGATATAATAAAATTTGACTGTATTAGGTAGATTTGGGGGAGATATAAATATGTATATCCAGGGAAATTCATTAAAATTAAGCCACATAGCCCTGGTGGGTGTGGCTTATTGGCTGCAGCGCTGTCCCGTGAACCAAAAGATCCCCGTTCAGTTCCAGGTCAGGGCGCACGCTTGGGTTACAGGTTCAGTCCCCAGTCGGGGCACATACGGGAGGCAACCAATTGGTATTCTCTCTCACATCAGTGTTTCTCTCCCTCTCTTCCTCCCTCCCTTCCCCTCTCTCTAAAGTCAATAAGTAGATCCTTGGGTGAGGATAAAAAATAAACAAATAAATAAATACCAAGTAACCACTTGTCTCAAGAAATATAATTATGCACATATTATTTATAAATGAACAAAAATTCCATGAGAAGCTACAGGAGAGAGAGAACACAGGAAAAGAGAACTTTTTTTAATCAAAAAGTCTTTTCATACTATATTATTTTTAAGTTAAATGTATTACTTTGCTAAAAATTAAATTAACAATCTTCGATTCTTTAAGATATTTTTCTTATAGTGGTGTATAAATTAAACATCTTTTCCCCTTTATTTGTTTAATGTAATAAAAAGAATTAAGAGGTGATATTTGAACCTGAATAAAAAGTGTAACTGGAAACGAACAGTAAGAATTCCATAACCAGTTCCATGATGAGGTTTGGCTGCACATACTGCTCTCTAGTGTCACTTTATGGAAAAGCATCCTAAATTTTACACACTAGAAATTTACTTAAACCTTCAAACACCCCATTTCTTTCTTTATCTTGGGTCTTCTATCCTCTCCAGGCTCCGTCTCTTATTTCTATGACCCAGAATTCAGGATTGACCTATTTGTTTTTACTAGGGTTTCATTATGGATTCAAAAGGTTTTGATGGGAGAGCCTTGGAACTTGGTCATGATTCAAGGGCTCTGAGTCCTAAGCAATTGTTTAATCCTCGGGGCAGAGAACCCATCTGGTTGCTGTGTGCTCCATGCATTGAGGGCATATATGCCTACAGAATCCAATATGGTGCTAAATAGAAGATCGACAGGTAGACAGATGCTCAAAACCACTGTGGGTCTGCAGGTGCCCGATTCCAGAACTCGTTTGGGCATTCGTGGGCAATCCACAGCGCCCTCTTAAGTGATGAAGTGTCACAGAGGAAAGTAACTGTTGTCATTACTAACTGCTTAAACCAAATAGTCCTCAAATATGGACAAGGCAACACAGGTGATGTGATTTCAATCATTGTTGCAGGAGAAAATGGAGCAATTAAATGGCCAATGGCTTAAATAATTAAATAACTAAAGGTCCACCCTGATGCTTTCTCCCCTTCTGACCGGGGGAAAAAAACAAACAAGCCTGACAACATCTACTTTTCAACTCCCTCCCTCCTTTGCAATGAGAAGAATGTATTTTTTTTTCCTAAGCATTATTTACTATTTGATAAAATCACACATTTCTCCCTGCCAAAACTTTTGTAATGTTCAGCTCCAAGATTTTTTTCCTCTGCTGTTAGGTAACAGGGAGAGTGCCCTGTGCTTCCCCTGACCTCACAGATTTCCATTTTTCCTGGATCCGAGGCCCAGTGCCCCCCGGCCCCACTGTGAAGGTCTACTGCCCGCCCCACCCTGGCTTTGCTAATCACAAAGAGATGGCCCATGGACTGGGGCGGGGGCGGTCAAGTCAAGCTAGAGTCAACACCTAAAACAGCATGGACTGTGTTCTGCAGAGGGTTTCTCCTCTCTCAAAGGGTTTCACAAGAATTTTCCTTCTCTGGTCAGAATTCCTTACCTGAGTTTAAATTCATTCTGATTTTGGTTCAGGATCTGTTCACAGAGACCTTAGTTCCTACGTTAGCATTCCCTTGATGAACACCAAGGACACCTCGTGATTAGCTTGCATCCTTCCGTACAGAATCAGGATAACAATTCTTGCAATTTTCGCCCTCACGAACATGCCACGTAGAACTGGGACACTTGAAATTCTGAAACTGCTGGCAATCAGACACTATGAACTGTCAATTAAAACGCAATCTTTTATGTTTATGACACAATTTCCCAGGAGCCAACAAGTCCATAAACAGGGACGATTGTTGCTAGTATAAATTCTGAATCTACAAATAAGGCCCATAACTGTAATGGGTATACTCTCTTTAGTCACAGCAAGTCAAAAGAGCTGTTACCGAGATCTTTAAGAAGTCACCCGAGTATCTGAGAAAGAGCAAAGGGTTTTTGAGCCAAGGGAGTCAGGGCTAAAAACTCAGCTTATCCACAGGACTTGCAGCATTTTATTGTAATTGTAACCCCGAGCCACAGCGCCCTCACCTTCTGAATGAGGAAAATACAGACGGACCTTACAGGACTGGTCGTGCCTCTAACACAGCAGGTGCTTAGGTTATGTGAGTTTCCTTCTCTTCTTCCCAGTGTCCCCGCCCCCACCTGTGAGTCCCAACACCACCAAAGGCTTGAACTACCACCGCTAGCCACGCCATAAGCTTCCAAAACAGTCGTGGCCAACAAGAAGAAGCTGGCTTCTCTCCTTCCTTTACTACCCCACTAGCAAACTTACGGCCTTCCCATCCGATTCCTGCCAACACTCAAGAGGCCTCGTGAGAAGCAATACCAGGCCCGAGTCACATGGAGATCCCTTTCCAGTCTCCGCTACCTAACTCCAGTGACTCATTCTGGCTCCATTTTCCTTCCGGATTATCTGTACTTTTGCTTCTCGGTTTCCACTTGGATGTTTCTCTCGCCCTTTCTCCACTCTTGATTAAAGAGCCTGACAAACGGGATTTTTCTAACTTAGAAAACAAACAAGAGGCCAGGCTGCTACTCCGGCAGCTCTCTGCTGCCCCCTCTTGTCATAAAATGGAACAGATTCTCGCTGTGTCCACAAAAATCTCATCTCAGGTTTCAGGAATTCTCAGCAGTTACTGAGGGCCAACTGTGTACCAGGCACTGTGCTAGGTATGGGAGATACAATCGTGAGTAAAACCAGAAAATTCTCCAACTCTGATGGAGTTTATAACACAGGGGGAAAGGCAGGCATTAAGCAATTAATCATATAAGTACATGTAATGCCAGAACTCAAACGTGTTGTGAAATGCAATGACAGCCTATAACAAGGGATTTGAGCTTGTCAGAGAGGCCGAGGAAGGCTTCCTGGAGGTGGTGACACAGGCTAAGATTGAAGGATGAGTGGAATAGACAGAATAAAGGGGGAAGAGAAACATTCCGGTGGGGGTGGGCTGTAGCATGTGTTACCACGCATGGCAACCACGAAGAACCACAAGCAAACAAATGCAGCCAGAGGAGGAAACAGAGCCAAAGGACAGCTCGGAAGAGGCCGAGCGGGCGCAGCTGGGTGAGCTGGAGGCCACGGCGGTGGTCCCAGAAAGAGGTTATAGTAGTTTAGAGTAAAAAGGTTAAGGTAGAGTCTGGAAGAGTGAAGAGATTCAAAAACACCATTTAGAAAGTGTTTTCAGTATTTAGGAAATATAATCAAAACAGTTTTACAGTGGATTTGGATATCCACAGAGAGAAAGGGGCGGAAGGGCTCCAAGGATGGCACCTGGCTGGCTCCCTGACCCGCCTGAACCCATGGACAGTGTGGCCATATCAGTTTGGAGGTGACTTCAGGGACCTGTAAACTGGACGCCACACAGACAATAGGTTATTCGAATATGGAGCTCAGAACAGAGGTCTGGAGTGAAGCTGGAAGTGCCTTTGCTGTCTGCACGTGGGCTGGGCCCCCACAAGGAGGAACCTCCCTGGGGGCGGTGGTTGTTAACTGCTGAGTAGGACCCCGTGGTGGGGTCTGGGGATTGGGCAGAGGTGGCGGAGTGAGGGCAGGCCTCTCACAGCGATCGGGATCCTGCTCCCACCCCGTGGGAGGAGACCGGGGGGCTGCACGCCTTGCAAGGCACAGCACGGTTCCCAGAGGAGAAATGTCCCAAGCCCCAGACGTCACGAAAGTTGAAATTACCTGTTTTAAATGATCTGGGCCTGGAATCTGACTTCATCTTCCACAGAAACACCAAGGCTTGTACTGCTCACTTAGTTTCAATTTGCACTGAATTTTCTAGAAACGTAACTTAAGGGAAAAGCAGACTGCTGTTTAGTGTTCACCCACAGCTCCCGAGCGTCACTGCCCAGGGAAGTGAGTGCCAGCAGACCCTTCGCCGGCTGGTCCACAGCGCAGGCTCCGCACAGCGAACACGCACGTTGCCCGTCGACGGTGCTGCACAGAGGCATTCGGCTGCCTCGTCAGGCTCTCCACGTGGCCAAGCACACACACGTGAAAATACCTATGACCTGTACATTAGTTTCACTTGCATGACAGATAGAGCATCATGTGTTTTTTTAACTACCTATTATTCCAAGAAGGGGGCATGTAGGCTGACCGAACTATGAACCACTAGCCCAGAGAGGCAAAGGAGAAAAACCAGAAATGCTGGGTGGGAAAAGCAAAGGAAAGAGACGATTTAGGGAAAGAATAATAGTTCACAATGTCAACTGTTACCACGAAGTCACGTGGAATGATGACAAGAAAATGCCTCCGTCTTACTCAGCAATCCGGAGGATTCGGCGGCAGGGATGTCGCTGCCAAAATGTGGGGTTGACAAGGGAAATTATACAACACTGGTCTCTACCTGCCTCCTCTTCTCTCTCTTCATTATTTTTCCACCAACACCTAGGACAAGAGAGCACAAGGCTTTTCCCCTTCCTTCTACCACGGAGCCAAGCCGCAGGCTGGTGACCAAGCTGTCACAGCCCAAAGCAGGATCTTCTCAGCAGGAGAAATCTGGGAGCTGAGCACTCACCTTAGTTTTTGTTATGTTAATGTGGGAGCTAGAGGAATTCAGAAAATACCCTTGCCAGAGCAGCCTGACTGTAGAAGGCTGTTCTGACCTTACAGAAAATACCCTATTATGAATGCCAAAGTTGAGTATGAATGTCAAACTCTTCTTCTGTAACAGTCCTTCAAAATAGACGGGTGCCCTCAGCCAGCAAGGAAAACACCCTTTTTACCACCCCCCAAAATCTGTGAGTTTAGTCTTTAAATCTGTTACAGCCCTGTTATAGTTGTGCTTTAACTTTATATTAGCTCACCTGAATATAACAATGATAACAACCCGAATATCGAAAGACTGTCAAACTACATGAGGCAAGACTGAGAGACTGCAAAGAGGAACAGATGAACCCACTATCACAGCTGGAGAGACTTCAGCCCCCGCTATTGGAAATGGACGGACCCGTCAGGCAGAAAATCAGTGAGAACGTAGTTGAACTCAACAGCACCATCAGTCAATTGGACATAATTGACATCTACGCCCTACTTCATCCAACTACAATAGAATGCACATTCTTTTCAAGCTCACATGAAACATTTATCAGGACAGACCACATTCTGATCATAAAACACACCTTAACAAATTTAAAAGAATAGAAATCATATAATATTTGCTCTTATACCACAATGGACTTAAACTAGAAATCAAGAACAGAGGAGTAACTGGAACATCCCAAAATATGTGGAGATTAAACATCACACTTCAAAATAACACGAGTCAAAGAAGAAACCTCAAGGTCAATTTTAAAATATTTTGAACTAAATGAAAATGAAAACCCAACTTGTCAAAATTTGTGATATAGAGAGAAAGCCATTCTTAGAGGTATACTTACAGCATTGAATGCCTATATCAGAAAAGAAGGAAGATCTAAAATCAATAACCCAAGTCTCCACCTTAGGAAACTAGAAAAAAAAGAGCAAATTAAGTCCAAAGTAAGCAAAAGAAACAAAATAATAAGAATTAGAGCAGAAGTCAATGACATTGAAAATAGAAAATCAATGAGAAAAATCAATGAACCCAAAAGCTGGTTCTCAGAAAATATCAGCAAAATCCATTAAGCCTCTCGTGAGGCTAAGAAAAAAAGAGACAGGACACAAATTACTGATACCAGAAATGAAAGAGGGGACCTCACTATAGAGCTCACGGACATCAAAATGATAATAAAGGAATACGGTCAACATAAAAATACTGTGCTAATTCTGTCATTATTTGTTGACTATCTACCATGCTGCAGGCAATATGCTATGCACTTTACACCAATTCTCTTTAAACATCACAAAAGCCTTTCATAAAATGGAATTTTTATCTGCACATGACAAATGAGAATGAAGCTTACAGAGGTCCAGCAATGGGCATCACAGACGCAATACACGGCGGGGATGAATTCCGCCTTTCTCCCACTGACTCTCAAACCCCAAGTCTTTCCATCACACCACGGAGTTTCTCAAGGAATCCGGGGTATACAGTTGGGTTACAGCATTGGTGGGGAGAGCCCCCACCCTCTCCCCACCCAAAAGTACCACCCTGATCTCTGCAAGGCATAAAATAGAGTGTGATGGGGTGTCACAAGGAAGACATGTTCTTTCTATAACTGATGACAGACACGCACGAAGCAACAGAGGAGGAGGAGATGCTGACCAGTAAGTCAGTCGGAGGAGGCATGAGTGTAGGCAACGAGAAGAAGAGACACTTGATCTTAATGGAAAAAAAAGAAATAATACAGTTCCTATTTAAGCCTAGCAGATTTTTCCCATGTGCCAAAACCCACCACCCCCTACACCACCAACACCATTACCCGCCACCACTGCATATACTGAGTATGACTGAAGAGCCAAGTGCCGGTAGGAGCCTAACGGCGTCCTGGCACCAGCGCCAAACGACCCTTGGAGAGAGAGCGTTGATCAAGGGGGTCCGAGTCCTAGGATGAGCAAACGCAGAAGCAGCTCGGTTGCCATGAAAAACCAAGCGCTCTTTTCATCTTTATGCCTTCGACTCTTCTCCATATATTAGTGACCCAACCGAAGAGTGTTTGGAAAATTGGACTTAGGGCTAAAGCAGGAAACATGGATAATTAGTGTGTGAGTATCTGAGTTCATTTAAAACCATGGGACAAGTTAACTAGGGAGCGTGCAAACTGCTTACTGTCAGTATGATCATTAAAACTAGAATTTAGTTGCCTTAAGAATAAAGAGAATATGGGCCGATCAAGACAATGAGTCTCTGAAACTAGGAGCTTTAGAGTCACTGATCAAAGGGGGATTGAAAGGGACTGTTTTAAAGGGACCTGGGAAGTGTACCCGGCACCAACCCCGAATCCCCCTTCAGCCGCCATAGGTTTACACTTTTATGGCAACACGTGCAAATCCTCCAGAAAACGTGCGTTCTGGGCCCTGTGCACTGCTGGCTGGAGGCAGCAGAGAAGAATTTCTGTCCTCCGGGATCCAGGCTTTTCTCCGGACCAGCTAAGTCATAAGCATCTTCTAAGCAGAGGGCCCTGGCCCCGACACGGTCAGACATCACCAGATGCTGTGTTCGTCCAATAACCAAGTGCTCCTGGAAGACTCACATGTGCCCAGGTGGCTAAAAGAACACTCTAACTGCATAATTCCTGTGGGAAAATCATCAAAACTCACATTTTTCAATTACAAACAGTTTCCCAATTTTAACATAAAACTTTTTCGGAAACTGTCACAAGGCAAATGTCATAAAGAGGATTCTATTTTCCCAAAGGCATAATGCTATGATGGAATATTCTGTGCTCAAAGACTAAGCACCCCATGACTCATAGGCATACATGAGAAACGACAGGACAAAAAGCCGGAGATACATCTACGGATTCCCATGATGAAACTTAGAGACTCCGTGTTAAGTCATAAAACACTAGAGGTGGAAGCCACCTAAGAGACCATCTAGGCTGTAGGAGCTGTCCCCACCAACCACCTCCCCCACCCGACACCCACACGCAGACACTGGCCACATCTGTATTTCCTGGGAAGCTTGATAAAGAGCCCCGAACCTCACTGCCAGAAATGTTCATCTGTCCTGGGTTGGGAAACAAAACGCGGCATTTTGTGTTAACTTTTCCAGGTGATTCAGATACACGTTTAGATTGGAGTACCACTACCAATGAAAGACAGGAAGGGGGTGGGCAGGAAAAGGTAAATAACCTTTTCTCCCTCCCTCCTGCCAGTTGTAAGACATGTTTCCCCTGGCCCCTCCAGGGACGTCTCACAGTGGTGTTTCCTGGTGAAACTGTGCTACCCTGGCACCACTACCCTTTCCCCCTCACCCACGTTTACCCGGGACTGTACCCCTAAGAAAGCTCTCGCTCTAGGGAACCCCAGCTCAGACATAGAGTGAACTGAATTATCAGCGACCATCACACCACAAAGTAAGGAGCTTCGATTAAAAAAAGAGAGAGAGAATCTCCTGCTTTCGAAAGACTCTCAGGGCAGGGGTGATGGGGGGTGACCAATATAAATGACACTGGATATTCTTTCCCCTAGATTTTCTGATGAAATGTCCATGGCTTCATCGGTAAACGAATGAGTCTAGGGAAATCTGTGTTTACGTTTTTAGCCATTAATATCTTGGGCAGTGAATTACGTGACTACCATCCACACACGAAGATTTTAATCACTGCTCCTCACATGCAAATGAACTGTATGGAGTTACCAGTGATTCGGATATCAAATTTAGATGTCTGCACTCAGGAAAGTAAACTATGCGGATGTCAATAACCTGAAGAATTAAATATTTATATGCCCGTGGAAGCACAATATTTAGTAATCAATAATCTACTGGCGTATTTTCTTCACCCATCAGGAAGGAAATGAATAGGTGCATTTATGTTCTTTATGCATCACAGTTGTGGTAAGCCGATAACAGGAGGTTGAACAAAGTGTCTGAGAGGCCAAGGAATTAAATGAAGACGCACAGTTAATTTTTCTCTCTGGACAGCTGCCTCTGTGAAAATAGATACCGCGAAGACATCAATTCTACCTTTAAATCACATCCCAAACTGCCCGTTTCTGTGTTTCTCCACTGTTTCGCTCCCTAATCCAGGTACCATTTCTGTTTATTTAATAGAACCTGTGTCTTGCTTCCACTTTCGCATTCAAATTCATTCTTGAAGGAGAAGCTAGAGGGATCTTTTTAAAACATAAGTTAGAACGGAACGAAACGTACACCAGATCCTAGCACCCCTGCTTAAAAGCTCCTGATGTTCTCCCACGGCACTTAGAATAGACCCGACTCTCTTGCCCCGTCCTGTGCCCTTCACCGCTGGGCCCCTATCTCCCACGCAAATCTCATCCCACGCCGCCTTCCTTCCCGCCCAAGGTGTTCTGCCACAGCGACCTTCCTTCTGACCCTCCTGCTCATCAAACTCCGTCCCACTCTTATTTGTAGCCGTGGGTCCTTATGCTGGACATTAATTCCCTCTACCTTCACAGCACTGTCTCCTCCCACTGTTCTGGGCTCAACCTCAAATGTTCTGTTCTCAGAGAGGCCTCCCTGGTTATGCCGTCTAAAGCTAAAATGGGTTTCCCTATCTGGTAGCACCCCACTGACATATTTCATAGCCGCAGTGAAGGCAGAACCGTGGTTGTGTTTAGCACTATAGCGCCGGCGACTAGCACACGGCTACACGGACAGCTGAAAAAACGAGTAAAGGGCAGACCCCGACAGCAGCCAGGGGCACCCCCTGAGTCGTGCTCAGGGTCCCTCAAACCACAAATGCTGCAGCACAGGATTTCCTTTTCATGTGGAGCCGGGTGGACTGGCTCACACGATCCAAACCATGAGCACATCCAAGGTGCTACTCTTTGTTTAAATAGCCATCTTCTGCCTAGTAGCCATTGTTTCATAAAACACTTCCCTTTGTCTTCATTTCCTGGTCATCGCTGGTAGTTTAGGTCCTTCAGAGAGGTCTTTCTCACTAATAAACAAAATGTTTAATATTCCAAGAGGTTTCCAGCACACACAACAAGTCTAGAACACAAAGCCAGTGGAGAGAGGGACGCTGCTCGTTCTTGTCCAGCAGGTGCATGGCCCTCCTTAGCAGCCCCACCTCTCAAAGGCCAGGAGACTCCAACTATCTAGATGAGATGAACGTAAAATCTCTGAAAACAATGGGCCTGCTATACTTACTCTCCTGTTTAAGTTGTTTTTATTTTATTTTGTTTTAATTTTTAAGAACAAAGAGAAGCATATCAATTAAAGCTGCATAGTTTTATTCTGAGTGCCTGAAAGACGTGGTTGCCTTCGCTAAATTATGGAGCGGCCAGCTCGTCTCAAAGGATTCCTGGATGTCGGAGAATCTGCCTAGAACTGGACCAGAGCCAACATATCCACTGGCCCAAAGAGCTGAAACTACAGTAATGAAGTCTGTCCCTGTCACTTCTGGGCTTCCTTTCATGTTTTTTAGGTTAACCTGAGAAGTGCTTCCAGGTTCCCGGCCGCTTCTGCTCTCCCTTTCGTCTTTGCGTCATCAGAGGCTACGGAAGAACAGAGAGCCTTGGAAAGGACGGGAGCGGCTGAGGCAGAAACAAAGCTAAGAGGATTCCAACCCTGACCGGACAGTCCTTGAAACTAAACGTTACGGAGACTACTAAAGCCTTTGTCCGTAAACCTAAGTAAGTCTGGCACAATTCAGTCCATTTATTCTTGTCAACTGGAAAGATTTTAAATCAAGCAATATTAATATACAATTTTCTCATAGGAGGAAATGAGCACCTTAGCTAAAAGACACATGAATGTCTCTGTGTAATTAACACTCTTCCCAAAAGGGATCTTGGTGAAGCGAAGAAGTCTGGAAACTGGATAAATCATTAATAACTGTACTTACTGTCTTTGTGCTTAACTATCTCTTCAGACAAAATGTCCTTGCTAATTAAGTCTCTATTTACATCATATTAATACTGCATGTAGCTTGAAAAGGGAAATGCTTTTATGGGGCCAACAACACAAGACAGCCCACCCCACTCCCTATTTTCACGCGCCAGAGGTCACTGCTCCAGTTCCTTGAGGTGTTTCTTCTGTACAGACACTTGGAATATACCTAAACAAGCTTAACGTGCTATTTTTTTATTTTCCAGGGTTAGATCACTGCTATTGTCTTGCTGCTGTGGAAGACGCAGAGTTAACTCTCCTCTAGCAGCCTTTCCCCACACACGTCGGTCTCCTCCCTCATCATTTTTGATCACGTGTATGACCCGGGCTCTCATTATTACAAGTATAATTACTATTTACTGCTGTTCCAAGCCAGTGCCTTATAGGTACATTTTTTTCTGGTTGTTTTGTTTTGTTTTCAAACCTCTGTTTATTTCACTCCCTACATCATGTTTGTTCATCATACAGGCCCTGAATAAGTGAGCAGACAAATGAACGGATGACTGGATAAACAAATGAAATGTCTAACCTGGAATGAGTAAACAGAAGAGGACATGCCGGCATGAAACCCGGAGGAGGGAGAGATGAATGGGAACAGGATTCACGGTGCACCCAGCATTCCCTAAGGAGGAAGATGCTCAGTGTAGCACGTGTGCTGTAGCTTCTGGCGCAGACAGTTAGGTAAACGTTAATAACAGATGCTCAGGCACCTACCATCTACGTGACCTTGGGCAAATCGCTTGCGTTCTCTGGGCCTGTTTCCTCACTTCTAAAACACCTAGGGTAACACGCAGTATTGTAACAATTTTCAATAAGAGAATACATGGAGAGTGTCCCTTCGGTGCCTGGCACAGAGTAGGTACTGATAACGACAGTGATCGTTACCACAGTCTCTTAGTGACAGAGGAAGGTAATCAGGCTATCTCTCTCTCCCAGCCCTCAGAAGAAGTGTCTACTGTAGTTCCAAGTGTCTACTGTAGTTCCAAGCTCACTAAGCTAACTTATGATTCTCACTCCATTTTTTTAGCCAACTTGGTGTTTGGATGGAGGCACCCTGAGTGATGAACAGTAGTGCTCCTGTTACTATAAAGATATTCTAAATAAATCAGCTTTTTGAAATAAACACAAATCTCCTATTTAGATAAATACCATTTAGTTCCTTAGTCTGACCAATGCTTGGTGAACCAAAAAAACTGACTGGACAGTCAAGGGTGAGGACTCCAGCCTGAGGACTGAGGCTTGAGAGGCCCTGACCGAACAGCTGGGCGCCCACTCCAGCATCCCTCTCCTTTGGATTGCATGTGATCACCCTAAGACACTGAGAAATCCCAGTGTCCTCTGAAACAGAGGAAGTGTCTACTGCGTTTGCTATCTCTTGTTCTAAATGCATTGGATTACAAGTCTCTGAGAACTGGCAATCCACAGATAACGTGTCTCCTTGTCTCTTGGGAGACCTTTTGAAAACCAGAACACCTAGTTCATGAACAGGTCGGGCCCCAGAGTTCACTACGGCACTGATTTCGGTAGCTTTGCTCGTGACACTTACGTGTCCACGCTCTCCTCTTACATCCACAACCTCTCATCTAAAAGCCTCCCCCATAACTCATGGCCTCCACGAAGTCTTCCAGAATGACACTACCCATTGCTGATTCCTTCACTCTAAGTCTTCTCCAAGGTTGGAAATATAATCTGGGCTGTATTATCTCACATTTTTCCATTAAGAGAATATTCCGGTTCCTATTATCCAAATAAGTGTGGCCTCGGACAAGCCCTTTAACTCTGTGCCCTTGTTTCCTCGTCATCAAAATAGACATAATTCGTACCTATATAGCTGATCCGAAAAGTAAATGAGATCGCATTCAAGAAAATGCTTGGAAAAACCATAGGGGCAGGGGGACCAAGGAGGCTGCTCCTTGGGCTGGCGGTACTGGGACTCCCACCGGTCCCGTGGGATTCAGTCCTACAGAGCCGTTTTGTGGTTGTTTCTTGAAAAAGACCAGTGATATTCTTCTTCATAACTCCCAGACGTCATCAAGCTATGCCAACATCCGTGTTCCTAAGGAAGTAAAATATTTCAGTAGCTACTTTCTTTCTCTCCACGAGTCTGTACGTGATAAAATTTCTATTTAGAAGCTCACCTAAAACATAAGCAGTTCCCTACCTTAACCGGCCGTTGTCATCAAGGGTACTCGATGAGGGAGGGGTTCTCCTTCGTGATAGGCAGGTTTCAAGAGGAGTGCTTAAAGACACAGAGTTGTATTTTGAAATCATAACAGTGACAGTGTCCCGCACTAACTTCGGTAGCTCTATGGACTTTTGGGTGAAAAAAATAACTTCTTCATGTGTGCCTGCCTAATTTTTGAGAGAATTGTTAATGTGGTTAAAGCCTTGCATTTCACAAATGGCTCACACGAAACTCAGCGTTCATCATATTTCACGGTGAGAGTCTTTATTACCACCAGATGTGTTCCTATTAACTAAATGAATCATCTCGAGAAAGAAGAAAAATAAAGCAGGCTGCAAAGAAAACAAACAAACTAAAAATACTCTGATTTACAAAAGCTTCGAGGTCACATAACCCTTCGAGTTTCCATTTCCCTTAATTAGGTCAGCTTTTGACACCTGGATCATTTCCCTGCCTTTTCCTTTTCAATCCTGCGGCACCAGAATCCCATGTGCAGTTTTAAGTGACCTACTTAATTAGAATTTGGAGCCCTCAGACAGGAAAGTGTGTTGTCTTCATTCTCTTTTGCTCAACAGACCTTATTAACGAACTAAATTCCTAATTCAGTCTGTTAGGAAAAAAATCCATACACCTAAGGCAATTTCAAAACCCAAATGGCCAGGCCTAACTACACTCATGAGTGTACATTCAACTACAGTGTAGGTAGAGTACTGACTGGATCGGGTGTCAGGGAGCCTTGGTTCTCCGTCCTGCGCTGCTGCCCACTCCTATGTGGTCCTGACTCATCCCTAGCCTTCCTGAGCCTTGGTCTTCCCACCTTTACAAAGAGGGTCCCTCTCTATGGTCCTATGACTATACCCTCTCACAGGCCCTCCACGGCTCCAGGTCTCTATGACTACTTCCTGAGCACCTAGCGGGCACCAGGCACCACGCTAGACACAGGAAGCAGAGGGGGCACTAAGCTGAACTGATGCTGCCCCGTCATTGAGAACCTGACACACCACAGGGGAAGAGAAGACCATACATGGGAAACCACATGCCACAGTTACCTTATTCGTGATTGCTATTGCACCTGGAAGTAGGTGCTCAATTTAGTGACATAAAAAGAGACAAAATGCTCTACGGCCATTTAGAGAAGAGAGGCCGCACCTAATGGAGGCGGATCAGGGACGGTTCACAGGTATTTTTGAGTTGGGTATTTATTTATTTAGTCTCATGAAATTTGTTTCGTTTTTTTAACAGTTCATTTTTTATCATTTTTCCATTATCATTTATCGCCCTACACCACAGGTGGCAAACACAAGACCTGCGGGCTGAACCCGGCCCTCCACCTTGTGTTATCCAGCCCGCCGCTGGTTTCTACCCAGCAGCAGCGCCGAGCTCTTGCTTACCTGTTAGGAGTGGTTACATTTACACAGTCCTAAAGTTACATCTGGCCCCTTGAAGGCTACTGTGAGGCTGCCGTGGCCCCCGGTGCAAATGAGTTTGACACCCCCGCCCTATACCCTCTTGGACCTCCACCCACCTCCTCCACAGTCACCACACCGTTGTCTGTGACCATGAGTTCTTTTTCCTTTTTGTTTGACCCCCCCCACTCCCCAACTCCCTACACACACACTACAGAGCTGTCATTCTGCTCTCCATCTATGAGTCTGTCTCTGTTTTGCTTGTTAGTTCAGTTTGTTCGTTACATTCCACACACGAGTGAAATCATATGGCGTTTGTCTGTCTCTGACTGGCTCATTTCACTTAGTATAATGCTCTCCAGGTCCACATCTATGCTGTCGCCAAGGGTAAAATTTTCTTCTTGTTTATGGCTGGGCTTTTAAAAGTCCGTTCAGCTTTCAGCAGCTCCCTGATACCATCCCCTAATTTGATACAAAATCTTAAGCCAACATTCAACGCTCTCCATGCCATGGTCCCAATACGTCCTTCAGTCTTCGTCTCTCTCTTACACACAACTGCACCAGAGCCTTACCGCGCCTCAGGTGACACCCATGAATTTCCACCTCCAAGGCCCCACTCATGCGGTCCTTCCCACTGAAATCTTCTCCAGTCCCAGCATGATCCAATTCCATCATCCCTCAAGGCCCACAGCAAATTTCTCCTGTTTCAGGAAGAAGGTCTTGGGAAGCCACTCCAGACCCCTCCAATCATCTGGGCTCTCTCCCTTCTTTGAAATCCCACAAGACTTGGTGGCACTTGTCTCTTGGCATTCATGCCGCTTAGCCCTGCATTACAGTTGGACACTGTCTTTGTCTCAAGATACTAATCTGTGGCATCAGACACCATATTATTCATCCACATTGGCAAATGGTAGGTATTAATAGATTATTTTGACAGGACAAATCTAAAAAGGACACTCAAGGACACAGAAATGGAATAGGCAGTCGTGCTAAGGCAGGAACGCTTGTGGCCCATGCCTAAATCGGTGACTATTCCCCTGTGGCTTTTGAACATAGGTTTTAGTTGACAGAATTAACGGGACTCCGCTGCGGAGGTGGCTGAGTCAGACTGTGCACAGCCTTGACAGCCAGCGCAATAAAAATGGCACATGTTCAGTTCCCAGGGAGAGTCGTCGGTGGTGAAGGAGCGGAGGGTAACACAATCCGAGCTATGAAAGTAGAACCAGAAGCAATCTGGTTAACACATTAGTCTTCGGAGGATTTGGTTGGAGGCTAGTCCCTCCCTGAGAGAACTGAATCTTACTGTGCTAATAAAATTAAGTGTGTAAACCTGTAGATCTGTGAGCCCTGGAAAAGCCACTAAGCTAAATACTGCTTTGTAGACTTCCTGGCAACCAGATACTCAAGTACTTACCTTAATAAAGGGAAACGGACACCCACCAAAGCAATCATTACTAAATTTCCACACTGGTGCGAAAGAGCAGATTCTGTATTTTTTCCAGAGAAGGAGAGGGGAACAAAAAAGCACACTACACAAGGGATGGGAAATACAAACAGCTTTGGATTCCTCAGCACTAACACTGGAAGCTAGAAGACAGTGGGAAAATACCTTTCAAAGTGAGAAAAGAAAAGAATTTCCAACCTAGAATTCTACGCTCAGCCACACCGTCAATGGCAGTACTAGTAAAATGACCACGTCGTCACAAATACAAAGGCTCCAAAAGCTTGTCTTCCCTGAACCTTTCTCACAACACACAGAAATAAAGACAGAAGCCAAGAAAGAGGAAGACAAGGCATCAAAGTAACAGCCGATCCAACACAAGAGGGAGGCGCCGGGAAGCCCAGAATGAAGGGAGCCAGGGCAGCAGCTGTGCTCCAGACCAGAGCCAGCCGGGGGTCCTGGGGAGGCCTTTCTTTACCCTCGTCTCGGGCTGCTCCGGGGCGAGCGACTCGTGCAGGAAAGTCACTCTGAGGACACTGCAGGGCGTCTGGTTCGCTGCGACTGCATCATGATGGGAACGTGAACACTGGTCCATCTAAGACGTATGAGTTTTTGGAGGGGATATGGGGATGGGAAACTGAGCCTGAGCTGGGGACTGGGGTGAGGAAGGGGACGTAAATACCCATCGAGGAAGTAAGGATCAATATGGAATGTCTAAACCTGAAAAGTCAAGGAGTAACCACCTAAGCACATTATTTGTTAATACAGGAGCTTTGTGTGCATGTTTAAGAAGTTTTAAACGTTTAAAAGATAGTGACAGTGATATAACCACTTTGGATATTTGTTTGGCCATAGCTAATAAACCTAAATTCCACTGCTGGGTATAAAACTCACAAAATCCACACATGTACGTGGGCTGTTTATTGTAGCATTGTTTGTCATACTCAAGGCTTATAAAATAACCTGTGTCCAGCAAGAAAATGATTTAATGGAATGTGATATAGGAATACAATGGATACTATACAACAGTGAAATGGACACACTGGAGTCGTAAGCAATCAACACCAATAAATCTCAAAAACCGTATAAGAGAGAAACAAGTGACGGACAGTCAGCATATTATACTGTCGGGTTGGCCAGGAAGTCCATCTGGTTTTCCATGAGATGGCTCGAGTAGTGCTCAGTTGTCTTGCACTTCATGCGACATAATTTTGTTAGGTTGTGTTGTGACAGCAGTCATATCACTGTGCATTTTTTAAAAACTTATCAAAATTGGTGAATTTTTGTGTAGCTATTTTAATATTAAAGATGGAAAAATATACAATATTTTTAGCATATTATACTTTATTATTTCAAGAAAGGTAAAGACACAACTGGAACACATAAAAAAAGGTTTCTGCAGTGTATGGAGGAGGTGCTATGACTGATCGAAGGTGTCAAAAATGTTTTACAAAGTTTCACGCTGGAGATTTCTCGCTGGACTCCATGGTCGGCCGACCAGTAGAAGTTGATAGTAATCAAATTGAGACATTAATTGAGAAAAATCAATGTTATACCATGAGGGAGAGAGCTGCTATACTCAAAATATCCAAGTTAATAGAGTTATTGGTGAAAATGAAAAATGTATCTTTTATTTTACAGAAAAAAACTAAACATTTTGACCAACCCAATAATTGCAAAAGTTTTAGAAAAATTATATATAGTTCACTTGATTGTGTATGTCTACACACACGTGCACACACACACCAATGTCAGGATTATGATTCCCTCTGGGGTAGTGGAGAAAGAAATGGGATGTGGTCAGGGACAGGCTCACAGAGCATTTCAATTTTACTTGTACTACTTATTTCTTAAGCTATGTCATAGGTTACACAAGTACACATTATATTATCTACCCTTTTTTGTGTGTAACTGAAATACCTCTAGGGGCTTCTGTTAAAGTTTGGGAAACAAAAGTCATACATTTAATCTGACTTCATCTCAAAACACAGCCAGGGAACCATAATCCCTTATGCAAATTCTCAGAGCTTTATGTTTGAGAATTCAGGATTCTTTAGGTTTTAGAAAGGTATCATGATACAATTCCATATATTACATTACACCTTCCATGGGACCTATAATCAAATGATGTTCAACATAAGCATTTGACACGACTCAGGTAGTTGTTTTACCCTTGGGAGAAATTAGCCATCAGCCTGGCCCTTTATAAATAGCCCTCAACTCCTCCAAACTATGCTGATTCCCTTTTCAGGGTAGAGGTGTAAAGGAAGTGGATGGGACATTAGCTGACCTTCAGGGAGGACCTATACTCCAGCACGTCTGCACTTGTAAGTACCTGGAATTTCCCTGGCTCCTTGCCTATACCCCAGGGCACTGCTGCCCCTTGCTCTGTAACCCTGACCAACTGCAGGGCATACTCGTATATCCCACCTTATTTCTGGCTCCTACTGAACCCATTTTCTGCTTCATTCAAGTGGTTGTTAAGTAGAACACCAAGAATGACTCAGCTCTGCATCCCAGTCTCAGTGCTGCTCTCCAAGGCCAACACTCTACCTACACACTTACACACACACACACACACACACACACACACACACATCAATACAGAGCAGATTTCCTTTCAATGACTTCACAACGAAACTGACTAACCTTGCCTGCACTTGCTCGGGTTTGCTAATGTGTACTCATCCCCTTTCTGCCTACCACGCATCACCAAGGAGCTCTGTATTTTTATTTTTTTAAGATTTTACTCATTTATTTTTAGGGAGAGGGGAAGGAAGGAAGAGAGAGAGGGAGAGAAACATCAATGTGTGGTTGCCTCTCAAGCATCTGCTACTGAGGACCTGGCCCGCAACCCAGGCATGTGCCCTGACTGGGAACCTAACCAGCGACCCTTTGGTTCACAGGGCAGCGCTCAGTCCACTGAGCCACACCAGCCAGGGCAGAGCTCTGTATTCTTAACAGCTGCTGGAATTTTACTAACTCCACCTAGCTGGGCTTAGCTGGGCTTGGGTGCCCTTGGATCCCAGCATGACACATAATTAGCCTCAAGAAGGGATGAACACCAAGTTACTCTTGAAAGCTGATGCTGGGCAATCTTTTTGTTTTTATTTCTGATTAATCCGACTCATGACATTTTAAAAAATTGTGTTTAGTTTATGTCCAATTAACCATCTGTTATGGTAATCAAAATCCCCTGGCAATTATCACGTGACATTCTGAACTAGTATCAGCAATCTCATCAACCTAATTCCCTGAATACTAAATTCAGTAAGCACAGAACCCAACCGTGAAAAGGTGAGAAGAAACATCTCTTCTCCTCGATAAATACCAGTAGCCCAGCCGACCGCCTCTACGTTGGTAAAGGTTATTTATTTTTCATATTTGCTAAATGCTCAGGCCTTCCACAGAGTAAATGCCAA
Organism: Carollia perspicillata; assembly: GCA_004027735.1. Taxonomy (NCBI): domain Eukaryota; kingdom Metazoa; phylum Chordata; class Mammalia; order Chiroptera; family Phyllostomidae; genus Carollia; species Carollia perspicillata. The sequence goes on along the minus strand of PVKM010019231.1, from coordinate 1,736 downwards.
GGAAATCAGGTATGCTGCAGTGTTTTCGAGGGGAGTCCACCATCTCTTCCCTGGTAAGTGAGCAGTAATTCAGCTTTAGAGAAGGATGCCAGCAAACAAAGGGAGAAAGGCAAAAGCGCTACCTACCATAGAAGAGGAACGCTTTGGTCTTGGGATGGTGCAGGTAGGTCCGGTTGATGGTGAAGAAACAAGCGTCTGCTCCACACTGGCCCAGCCTTCCCGTTTCCCCAGTCAGTGGGGACCACCAGAGCATGATGGGGTAGCTATCGGTTTCCAGGGTTTTTTCCCTATTCAGGGTCAGAGCTTCTTTCTTAGGGAGTAAGTAGAGGTGTGTAGGCTCTTCCCCCATTTTTGCATGCCCATCTCGCAAATTGGAGTTTTTAAACTTCTTCCTTTCAAATCTTCCCAGCTCAACCACTACCTGAAAGAGAAGACAATTATTACCAGAGTTAGACAGTGTAATTTCCTTTCGCACACCTCCCATTCATCTTGATGAGTTTCAGGTCTCTTACTAGGTTTCTGTTGCTGCTGTAACATATTACCACAGACTTAGCAATTTAAAACAATTCTCATGAATTATCATATAGTTCTGGAGGTCAGTCTACTCGCTCAGTCATTTTGAATGGGACAGCCACACAGCACACAAGCTCACTCAATGGCATCTACCGCCCCCACTGACTAGTACAGTGAAGTCATCATTGTTCACACATGCACATTCCAGTCCACTCTCCTTGGCTGCCAGGTTACATCGATGTCATGCAAACTGTTCTCGTCATATTAACAATGGCTGGACTTTTTCCGTACAGACCTCTATCATGTATTTTCTTTTTTTTAATTGTTCAAGTACAGTTTTCTGCCTTTTCCCTCCACCCCAGCCCAACACCCCAGCTTTCCCCACCTCCCTCCTGTTTCCACTGCCCCCTGTTAGTGTCTAAGTGTCCTTTATAATTGTTTCTGCAAACCCTTCACCCTTTCCCCCTGAAATTCCCTCCCTTCTCCCCTCCGGTCTCGATCACCAACTTATACCATACACCAAAATAAATTCAAGGTGGATAAAAGATTTAAATATAAGTCATGACACCATTAAAGTCCTAGAGGAGAACATAGGCAGGAAAATCTCAGATATTTCACACAGCAGTATTTTCGCTGATATGTCCCCTAGAGCAAGGGACATAAAGGAAAGAATAAACAAATGGGACCTCATCGAAATAAAAAGCTTCTTCACGGCTAAAGAAAACCATCTTAAAATGAAAAGAGAACAAACTGTAGGGGAAAACATATTTGCCAATGATGCCTCAGACAAGGGTTTAATCTCCAAAATATATAAAGAACTCACACGATCATATATTTTCACTTTCAGTGTTTAAAAAAATACCATTCCTGAATCTCTGACCATCAAAGCGGTCAATGTATCAGTGCAAACTGGGAACCAGCCCAAACCATCCTATCGGTGACAAACTGACACCAAGATCCAGATAAAGGTTTAGATCTAGTAACCACACTTGTTCTCCTATTCCGGAAGCTTGGAAATGATATGCATACCAAATACATGGCAATTTATTCTAACATCGAAAGGAAAGCTCTCAGCTTAGACCCAGGCATTCCTTGTAACTGCGAAAAGTACTAAAGTTAGTATCTGATGAGATCAAAGCTCTCTCACAACTTCCCATAGAAAAGAGCAGAAAACTCCAGCCCCTCCTGCTCAAGCAGGTCCTACCTAGTCCCTCCAGGACAGA
>PVKM010019230.1:0-24388 GCA_004027735.1 Carollia perspicillata | reverse complement strand
ACCTTCCAAACCCTGAATTCCAGGTAAGCACTGTCAATGAGTATAAGTTGACACAAAAGATAAGACCTATTTATTATCCATCAGTATAAGTTGATGTAAAAGGTAAGACCTATTGACTATTTTGGACTGGGTCATTTCTCCCGAAGTCTATGTGACTCAAGGGACAATTGCAAATGGAAACCGAAGTGCAGAAGGTAAGACTCCACCAGTGGAGGGTTTGAGGACTGCAGAATCCAAGAGCCCCATAGGTGGGCTAAGGTCACGTGGTTCAAGGTGGGCCTAGGACAAAGCCCCATTTCCAGGGGCTTACTCAGATTGGGTGCTGGCCCTGCACTAAGGGGACAGGTAGGCTGGTTTCAAGGTACTTGCTCAGGCTGACATCTGTACCACCTGGATTTGATACTTGTACTCTTCCTTTACCTGGTACCCACGCTGAACACTTAGCCAAGGGGCAGCCTAACAAGCCCCTGTACCTGCTGCTCTCACCTGGTGGGTCCAGCCTTGTGGCAGTGGTGCTCACATGCACAGGACGTGCCCATGGACATGGCCAGGGCAGGGGACCAGCCAGCTCACACCAGTGAGGTGATACTGGCTGTGAAAAGGGTGAAGGAGTTTTAACATCGGTTGCTTAAAGGGCTAATGTCCTGAGACCCTGGAGGTCCCCACTTCTCCTCCCCTGCTCACAGCCTTGGCCCTTTGCCCTTTCACCCCAGGACCCTGAGGTCTTCTTCACCATCCAGCAACAAAAGGAGTCATGCCTGGCCCTGAAGCGGCCTCCAGCACTGTTCTGTTGGGTCTGATTTTGAATGTCAGTGCTTTTTAGTGTTCTGTGACACATTGCCCCTAAAGTCCTAGCTGTGACCCCACCAAGGAGGGCTCATCAGAATGCCGGTGGTAAATGTCCAATATTTGGTATTGGTATATGGAGCCTGTCTGACATATGCCCCTTTATCAGTAGTAGCAAATAATAACATTAGTGGGCACGTTGCAGTGTTCTAGACATTTAACGTGTTAACTCACTGAGTCCTCACAGCAACGCTCTGAGGTATGTACTACAGTTAGAGCTCCATTTTACAGATGAGGAAACTGAGGCATGGAGAGATTATGTAATTTACATAATGTACCTATGTTCACACTGAATGTGGGTGAGTGTTAAGTAGTCAGAGAGCCTCCCGGGGTCCTCACATGCCACACGAAGTGTGGAAAGCAGTAGCCAGTGGTCTTTTACACTGGGACATGGAATGCCAGCTGGCCTTGGACCAAGGCTCCCTGGAGCAGCCATTTGTGTTAACTGACACGCAGAGAGCAAATGGGCCCAGGGACATACCAGTGGCTGAGTGGGACAGACGATGATTGAGAATGGACACCTCTTTCTGCCATGCCTTGGAACCCCCAAACAAAATAAGACAAAACAAGCAACATGAAAGAGAATAGCTAACAAAACACCTGACTGAATAAAATTTCATGGAATTGATTGAGGTTAGATTTTTGCCACTCTGGTAAAAACAAACAAACAAGTTTACATTTCTCGCCACCATTTCACTAGCCTTCCCTTCCCCGCTGGGTTCTGGGAGGAGAAAATGCACAGACTTGTTACCTGCCCAGGCTTCACCCAGAAGTGAGCCCGGGGAGTCTGCTCTCAGATGCCGACCTCTTCTACCCAGAGGCCTGGCCTGGGTCGTGGGTCGAGGGTGGACAGGGCACCGGCCATCTTCGTGGAGTCTCCCCACATCTGAGCTTTCTGCTTCGTCCTCTACGACAGTATGTGGAGTGATTTAGTCTGGGGAGTGTTAAGGAGTGGCTCCGACTGGTCACATTTCTTCTAGATCTGTCGTTTACAGCAGAAAATTTACACCTTGACTCCTGTAGGACTTGGGCACCTGATGCCCAGGTCTTGTAACTCAAGAGCCTCAGAGGCGTTTGAAACCCTGTATGCCAAAGACCTGACTCTGTGATTCTTCTTTGTTCTGCGGTAATCATCCAGCCAGGAGGCAATGGGTGCCTTGTGGTCCGGTTCGGCTGCTCCAGGGGAGTAACTGGAAATATGGGGGAGACACCTTAATTGGTATTATCCGTATGCTCACTTATTTGCCATTCCCAAGCTCAGTAATGCTTTCAAGTCTCAAGTTACTGGTACTTTATCCTTACTACATTTCCTAAGTAAAATACTTAATATATTTCAAGAGCAGCAGCCCAGTGCTGTCCTGAGCAACTATGAAGTAGCCAGACTACTTGGAGAAAGGTGACATAGGAACAGGAACAGAGCAGGAATTTTTAAAAATCTATTTATTTTACCCTCACCCAAAGATGTGCTTATTAATTTTAGAGAGAAGGGAAGAGAGGAAGAAAAAGAGAGAGAAATATCCATGTGACAGGGAAACATTGATTGGTTGTCCCTCATATGTGCCCCAACCAGGGATCGAACCCACAACCCAGGTGTGTGCCCTGACTGGGAACCAAACACACAGCCTTTCAGTTTGTGGGACGACGCCCAACCAACTGAGCTACACTGGCCAGGAACAGAGCCGGAAGTTTTGACGTGCATCCTCTGTCTGGCCGCAGGCCCAGCTTTTGAGCTCCAAACTCCCAGGTATAAAACAGGTTTCATCTCATGCATCAACTCTGATCAGTGGTGAGGAGTGCAGCTGTGTTAAGAAGGATCCTGAGCTGGGTCTGTGCTCAGCAGGAAAGAAACAAAGTGATTGGTTGGCAATGTCAGATGTAGGCGTGAGAATGGAGGAAAGGGCAACACTCCTGCCAGGTTCTTGCAGAACTTGTTCAAACTCATCCTCTCTGGGAAATACAGTGAAGATCCCCCAAGTGGTAAAGGAAAAGCCTGGTTTCCCCTTTATGTCAAAGCCTCAGGTCACAGGCGTACCTGAGCCATTAGCACCAAAAGCAGCCAAGCAAGGCAGGGAAAGGCTGGCTCTGGGACATGTGTCTACAAACCCCCAGGGTTTTTTTCCTTGTTAATTTCATTTTGTTTTTTAACTGCTTAGATTTGTCTTTCTATCATCATCATCATCATCATCATCATCATCATTTCCATAGAAGGTGTAACTTTATGGGCAAAGTGGGCAACTGGCTCTTCAGGCTGTAAACCAACAGGGGGCAGCAGAGAGCAGAGAAGAGCCAGTTTGGCTTGGGCAGCCCTAGACCAGAAAAACTTCCAATCTTCTACCCACCCTGGAAAGTGAATCCTTGTGGACTTGCACTGTTGAGGCTCTTGTCCACACAAGTGATGTGGTCCAAGAAACCAGAAAGAAAGGTCAGAAGAAAGGAGACTTTCTTTGGGTTTCAGGTGGACAAAAGCCTTTATTGGAAATGGGAAGGAAGAGAAAGAACAGGAAACAATAAGAGCAACAGTTCACACTCAGTCCAGACCCTGTCAGGAGCCAAGCCCCCTGTGAATGCTCCTTTTCTCCATCCTCTCAAAGACTACTCAAGGGAGGTGGATCCCTACTTTACAGATGAGGAAACATGGACCCGGAGTGGTTAAGTGACTTGCCCAAGATTATATGACTAGGGACAGAGCTGAAATTGGGACTCTTGTTGGCCCTGGCCTCCGTGTGTTGGTGCCCTTCCAGGAAGGACGCAGGGATGGGGACAGACTTCTTGGTCAGGATCATGGCCCTTGGTGTCAGACACACCTGGGATCAAAACCCAGTTCTTTCACTCCCTTGCCAAGTGACCTTGGGCAGGAACTTCCTGCTTCCCAATCCTAGTTTTATCTGTGAAATGGGGATAATAGCTGTTTCATGGGACCATAGGGAGGATTAAGAGATGCCAAAACTAAACAAAGTCTCGGGGCCCTAGCCAATGCTCAGTAAATGGAAGCCATTGTAATGCCAACTTATAAGGCTTGGGCTCACTGGTACCTCTGAGTGTCCATGTGCCCAGGGCCCCATCTGTGTGCCAGGACTCCCAACGTGCGGGATGTCACTGGCACCCTGGCTTTCCTGGCACCATCTCCTGGAATGCTCGTGGGGATTGCGGTGTGATGCTCAGTCAGGGGGCTGCCCTCTGCACCTGCACTTCCGGGAGGCAGGAAGGGAGGCGGTGTGGACTTGGCAGTTGGGCAGACCTAGCTTCCCACCCTGGGCCAGTGTCTAGCCTCAGTCTCCTGGGAATGTTGGTTGGATGTTCTGTGAGCCTCAGTGCCCTGATCTCTGCAATGGGAGAGCAGAGCAGTACCTATCAGTGCTGGTGTGCACACTAAGTGGGATTTTGAACAAATTATAACACTTCTTGGTTTGATTTACTCTAAAGAAAAGTAAGGATAATGATATCCATTTCATCATGCAGTCAAATATGTTTCATATGTAAAATACAACATTGTTTGACAATAGGTAAACACTCAATAAATACTAGCTCCTCTTTTTTAAAATTTAATCTTTATTGTATTTTTTCCATTACCATTTAGTCCCCTTTCACCCCCTCCCCTCAGCAATCACCACACTGTTGTCCATGAGTCCTTTTTCCTTTTTGCTCAGTCCACTGATCCCCACCCCCGCCCGCCCACTAGCTGTCGTTCTGCCCCCCATCTTTGAGTCTGTCCCCGTGGTCCTTGTTAGGTCCTCTTTGGAGATGATGAGAACACCAGTTCTAGTGCCTGTCATATAAAAATGAATTTCCTTTCCTTTCCCTTCCTGACTCCAAGGGGGCTTATGGTGCCGCGATTCCACCATTTTAGGCACTTTGGATCTAGAGTCTGACAGCAATGTGGAAATACCCTCATGGGGGCAATAATGTTGTTCAGTTCGGTTACACGCTATTTGGCTGTTCGGCACCAGGGGCCACCCTCACCAGAGATGCGAACTTGGATGAGATGTGATCCCTCCCTTGGCATCACAGTACAGTAGGGATTCATTTATTTGTAAACTCGCTCACTTATACCTTGGTTTGGAGCCCATCACAAGCCTGAGATAATTAAGCTGTGGAGGCACAGAGGAGCGGGCAGAGGAGTTCTCCTTTGCGGTGATATTTAAGCTGAGCCTTGAAGTCTGACCCAAGGGTTGCTGAGCCTGGACAAAGGAATGGCTCACAGTGGGGGTGGAGATGACGTGCCAAACAGCATCAAAATGAGAAAGTGCGCTACTCTTATAACCTTAAAAAATAACATCTTAAGGAAGGTCTTTGGCTAACTAGAAGAAGAATTAGCACAAGGCATTCAACAAAGAGGAGGACAAGTGTACGTGAAGGAGGGGTGAGTGAAGAAACCCACAAAGCATGGCTATCTATGATATGATACAGTGATGGAGAGCAGGCTCGGTGGGAAAGGCAGGCCTGGGTTCAAATCCTGGCTCTTGTCCTGTTGCGGTTGGGGATGTTTGGTCCATGTGATGGTTGGAGTTTCAGACAGTGGCTGTCTCCTGGTCTCTGCTTGTGCAACTGAGAACATGTGTGCCACCCAGAAACAGAGGAATGAGAAGCAAATCATAACCTTATTGACGTTTGTGCAAGTGCTTGGCACAGACAGGGCCTTCTGGCAAAAGCTGGATTGTAGTCTGGCTTAGGTTGAGAAGTGGGGTTTTTCCATGTTCCTCTCCAGTTTAGATGTAAATCTTGAGAATAGCAGGCTCAAGGGCTCAATTATGCTGGAGGGTGGAGATCTATCTGTTGGTCCATCCATCCATCCATCCATCCATCGAGATAGCTGCGTCCATTGACATATTCCAATTGTTTGATTTCAAGTGCAGAGAAGGTGGAGAATAAGAAGGCTATGGTCAGATTTCCCTGAAGATAGGAAGCCCCAGCTGGAGGTGAGAACCAGAAGCGAGCACTCTGTAAATAGCTATTAACTTTTAGAGAAAAGTAACTTTATTAAGAAATTTCCCACTGAACATTCTGGTCTCGGCCCCACGGAGTCACCAATCCACAGTTCCTTTGGCAGTGGTGAAGCTGATGTGGGAGGGGGCAGAGCTTGGAATCATGGATGTAGAGGGCCCAGTGTCCCCTTGCTTTGTGTGGCCAAGCGCAGGGGTAGCCAAGGCTGTCCTCATCAGGAGGGCCCCGCCCCACCTTTGCGAGGCCACGCACCCGGGACCTGCTCCCACCCCTCTGTGCTATTCGGGTGCCAGGTCCAGTCGTGCTTTGAGCATTTCTTAACTCCAGGCCACTCTTTCTTAGGAAAACTTTAGGTAATTGTACATTATCCAGAACTTTGCATTTATATTCTGTTAGTATTTCAAATCATGCCCAATGATATTGTCTACTACGGTGAACCAAATTAATGTAACATGAGCATTTCAGATTTGAACATGAACTGTCTTCTGTTATTAAGCGCCCACTGAGAAGTTAAATTTCAAGATGAAGTTCTGTTTGCATGTAGAATCCTGAAGGAAAAATGTCCACGATTTCCTTCTCTGTGGTTTCTTTTTCTACCTCTTCTCAGATACTTGGATGCCATCTGGGTTTCTTTTGTTTCTTTTTGCCACTTAAGCCTCTATTACCTTTTACTGAAATGGTTGAACACCACTTCTGCACCTCCACAGTTAAATTTGCCAAACTTCAAATCTCTTACGTGCTCCAGTGTTCTTTTCCAATCCCAGGACAGGGTAATCCCTCCAAAGCGGAGAGTAGCCTGCCCTGGCCAACAGGCTAACCACTGGTCTCAGGTACGCCTACTAATTATGTTACCTTCTGCCGTGTGTGCTTTTAATAAACCAGCACATTCATGAAGACGTGCAATTTTCCATATCATGTTTTTCTAATATTCCAGAGAACTGGGCCCAAATGGCTGCATATAATTAAGAACATAGATGCAAATAATTCTATATAAAATGTTAGCAAATCAAATCCAGAAAAGCAGTAAAAGTGCAACATTCCACGACAGAGGAAAGGCAGTATGGCTCAACCCTGGGAAATCTGTTAATGAATTCATCTTACTAATAGATTAAAGGAGAAAAACCATATGATTTTCTTCATTAGTATTGAAATGCAATTCAGAAAACTCAACATCTCCTCATTCAAACTTTTGGTAGGTGCTGAAGGGGAGGAAGGTCTTAAAATGATAAGAATGTAAGCAGTGAATAGCAGCCCTGGCTGGTGTGGCTCCGTTGGGAGGAGCATCATCCCTTACACCAGAAGATTGCAGGTTTGATCCCTGGTCAGGGCACACATCTAGGTTGTGGGTTCGATCCCTGGTTGGGACACATGAGAGGCAACCAATCAATGTTTTTCTCTCACATCAATGTTTCTCTCTCTCCCTTCCTCTCTAAAATCAATAATCATATTTAAAAATTAAAGAAGGAAGTGAACAACAGACATCACGTTTAATGGAACAATAACAGAGGCCTTTTTAGCAAAGACAAAGACAATACAAAGATCCTACTATCCCTGGAATTAGTCAAGATGGTACTGGAGTCCTAGCCAAACAAATAGGATAAGAGAAAAAAGTGAGAGGTGCAAATATTGGAGGAAAAGAGACATAATTATTTGAAGATGACAAGATCATGCTGCTGAACCATCTAAGAAGATCAAGAATTAAGAGTATTTAGCTGAGGTACTGGATATAAGAGAAATACACAAAACTGTAGTAGCCTTCATATCATAACATCTAGTTAGGCAACACAATGGGAAAGGTTCTCACTTATAACAATATCTATAAAATAAATAGGAATAATTATATAAAGAAAATTATAACCCTTATGTATGCCAGAGAAGAATTAAGTAAGGGTAGAAACATGCCATATTAATGCAGGGGAAGGATCAGCATTGTAAGGATAGGAGTTCTTCTCAAATCAGTGCATAAATGAAATCTAGTGTAAAAAGTCCAAAGGGATATTTTTGGTGAAATTGGATCATTTTATTCTAGAATTAATCAGGAGCGATAAATACTGAAGAAGAGCTGAGAAACGCTGAGGGGAACGAGCACCGTGTGCAGACACTTACGTCACCAAACACTCAGCCCCGTGAAGTTCCAGTGGTTCACACAGTCTGCTCCTGGGGCAGGCGGGGCCGTGCCAGTGGAACAGCACAGAAGATACGTAGGGACTGGGCAAACAATAAAATTATCATTTTAAATCCACGGTGACTATAATTGTTAGTTTAAATATCATTGTGGCAATGAATGACCCACTGAAAATAAGAAAGAACCAGAAGGAATATTGGAGAGTACTTTTTATAATTCTGGTGTATAAGAAACTTTTCTTAGCAAATAACAAAGTCGCTAACATGATATAAAAGAACAAGAGATTTGACTAAAGTTTTGGATGTCTGTACAACAAAAGATATCCATGAACAAAGGTAAAAGATGGGTGATAGACCATAAGAAAAATATTTGCAACTCGAATAACAAAAAGATTTCTATCCAGGATAGAAAAGGTTTCAACCAATCAACGAGAAAAGTGCTAATAACCTGATAGAAAATGGTCTCACTGTTTCAGATGAATTAAGGAAGTGCTGTCTGATCTAATAGGAAAGTCCCCACGTCTCACGTGAAACCCAGTGTGATTACTCCTGATGAGCTGGCCGCTCTCCTCCAGGCAGCGACGCAGGGACCCAGGCACCAGCACACATAGCTTCCGAGGTCGGCCTGCTCCACGGACGGTGGGTGAGACATGCTCCTTGCTCTAACTGGTGCTTTTATTTCAGTAGAGGGAGATGGACTGAAGTAAAAACAAGGACATAAATTTAAAAAGCAAGATAATTTTAAAGCGTGGTTAAGGGGTCAAGGTAAGGAACCTTAAGGTGATGAGCAAAGGCCTCTGTGAGGAAGTGGCATGGAGTTGTGACATCCGTGAAGACGGGGAGCCACCCACGGCGGAACCCGAGGGAAGAGCACTTCGGGCGGGGGAACAGTGAGAGAAAGGCTGCGAGGCGGCCAGGAGCCTGGCTTACCTGAGTTGCACGAAGAAGGGTGGCTTGGAGAAGTGAGCGAGGAGGAAGTGTAGTATCTCACGCAGGCGACGTCCAAGTGCTGTAAGACTGTACGGACGAAGGAGAGGGCTTAGTTTTTAACAGGTGTGCACGGAGAAGCCAAGATGTCACGGTGTCAGTGGCACCTGCACCATGATACCACTTGTTACACTTCATAGGAAAAACGAAAAAACAAGAGGCAATGAAGACAGATTCTGGACAGGCTCTCTGAAGGCCCTTTTGAACCCATCTGTTAGTTCTACGCCTCCTCTTTAGGCTGAGCTTTGCCAACTCAAGTCATTGAGCAAGACTTCAGTGGAGTGCAGTATATAAACGGGTGCAGAATGAATTATAGGTCTGTAGACATTCATTTCATCTCCCTAGATTCTGTTAGCAAAGTTCACTTTATGGAACCACCGAAAATGATTTATCCTGTGCTAGCTTCTTAAGAAATGTTTCAAATCCTGTGAACTATTAAGCGGCTGTTGAAATTGTTAAGAGACATTTATTTTGGTGACTAGGAAGTCTACTTGTGATTTTGATTTGTCAATTAAAATGCAAACCAGACCTTTCAATGCAGCACCTGACACAGTTCCTGGCCCGCAGCCCATGCTCGGTGCCAGCGAAGGAGAGGAAATGCCAGGTGTTGGGGAGTCTCCCGTCCAGGCATGACTCCCCGTGCTCCGGGAGGGCGGGGCTGAATCCCCCACACCTACAACACTGCTCAGCCCGAGTCTCTGAAGGACTGAATAGGTGAATGACAAGATTTTCTGGACTTTAGTCACCTTTTCACACAATGTACTCTCTGTTCATGAGGGACCCTTTGGCTGGACGGCATTTCTTTGGAAAAATGGAAGCCCCTGGGCCAGACCAAAGATAAGGTCTGTTGACATGGCATGCAGGTGCCTGACCGATCTGGTGCTGCCCGCACATCCAACCTCATCTGCGGCCTCTAGCTGCACCTCCACCCCCCACTCCCAGCGCTGTGGCCGCTGGTGGCTTCTCTTAGGCTGTCTACTGAAGGCTTTTGCAAGTGCAGTTTCTGCTCGAGGAAAGGCCACACTTTACCCCACCCTTGCCTCATGGGCGGTCCTCTTCAACTCCTACTTACCCTTCAGGACCCAGCTCAGATGTAGCTGCTTCTAGAAAGCTCCTCTGACTTTTTCTTCTGCTCCCATAGACCACATCAGTTTCCTTTGCATGCATTCTTATGTGCTGCTTTTTACAGTGGTACTCAAAGTTGATAATACTATTTTGTAATTATTTTCAGACAGTATAGAGTTGTAGTTAAGAGCAAGAACAAATCCCTGCTGGGCTCAAGTATCGGCTTGGCTTTCTACAAGCTGTATGAACCTGGGCAAGGCATTTGGTCTTTCTCTATCTGCTTCCTCATCTGTTAGAAAGAGGGTGATAACAGTACCCACTTCTGGAGCCGTTGTGAGAATTCCACAAGCCCTTGTGTGTAACTGCCACTTAAATTCAGACATTATCATTGTTTGATGAATGTGTGTCTCCTCCACTAGACCGTAAGCTCCATAGGCTAGGGACAGAGTTTATATTTTACTCGCCATTGTGTCCCCCTGCTTCATGGTGTCTGGTCGCTGGGAGGCTTTCAATAAATTTTTTTGTGACAAGAATGAATGAAAAAGCGTAGAGCTTTCTCCAACCAGCAGGTGCAGTGCTGGGAGAGGGGGCCTGCTGTGAGGACACAGGAGGGCCCGCTCGACTGAAGTGCCTGCACCCTCCGTCTGCAGAAATGCCTATTCTTGCTAACAGCACTGAGCCAAGAGGATGTTGGAAAAAGAATCACTGCCCATGTCAACAGGGCAACTACTGTGGGACAAAGTCTGAACGCCATCCAGTCCTGGCCTGGCAAGTCCTCACAGCCCAGTGATTTTCTCAAACACATACGAATGGCGCTAATCAAATGTATTAGAACAGAGAGCAATGGTCTTCAAACTTCAGTATGCAGCAGACTGAGCTGCGGGATCTGTTAAAACATAGCTCGCTGGCCCTCCCCCAGAGTTTCTGTTTCCATAGGTGGCATTTCTAACAAGTCCTAGGTGCAACTGCTCCTGCTGGTCTCAGGGGTACCTTTTGAGAACCACTGAAATGGAGGCGTGTTGTCTGCATCATGCAGAAGGTAGGGTGACTGAACTTGACTTTGGGTTGATGGTCACAGAGGCAGTGACGTGAACTGGGTCTTGGAGGACAGAGGGGTTTTGCAGGAGGAGGACGAAGATCCTATGCACTAGCAAAGATGTGCAGAGGGAGAGTACACATTAGCCAAGCGATCCTGTGTGGGCAGGGCTGGAGGCGCCTGCCCATCCATCCCTTGTGCTCGACCAGCATGGGGAGAGGCAACCTGGGGAGGAGGTGGACTCAGGAGGGGGCAGGACAGGCAGAAAGAGCTTAAGCTCTCCAGCTTTGGAGTTAGACAGACCTGGACTTGGCCTCCCCACTCATGACCTGCAGGACTTTGAGCAAGTAATTGACTTTTCTCAGCCTCAGTTTCCTCATGGGACTACTGGTATTAGTAACTGCTTCGCAGAATTATTGTGGATGAAGTGAGCCGATGGTGGCGGAGTGCTCAGCTTTGTGTTTGGCCCGTAGTGCATCCCAGTCATGGGAGCGATCAGTAGGTCAGTCTAGAGCAGGAGAGGCGCATCTGGAGCCCACACTGCAGTTGCCTGTGCATCTGCCTCTGTCACCAGGCTTGTCCCTCTGGACACAGTCTGTAACACTTCGTCTGGTCCTCCCACCCCCAGCAAAGCCTGAGTCTGCATGGAGCCCAGATGCTCAGGAAATGTGGTGTGAGCGGGGATCTTTGCTTCCATGCAGGGCTCTGGTGGTCCAGTGAGAGAGGGTTCCATGTGGCTTGAAGCTGCACTTGTACCTCCAGCCCTTGGCTGGACCGTCTGCCTGAGGTCGTGCTGGGGCACAGACAGAGGCCACCTCCAGCTTATCCGTGTCTCTCATTCTGTTCCTTCTCCAAGTGTCTTCTGGCCCCCAGACTCACCAGACTGATGGCTATAACCTGGGTGCTTGTGAACCAGGATCCTAAGAGAGTAGGTGTCACAGTGAGCCCTGCCCTTGGAGTCAGAGGTTTGGGTCATAGGCTCTTCCACCTTCACTCCCTGTAAACTTGGTTGTATGACCTTGTGCAGGTTGCTCCTCTGGGCCTCTGGCCTCATATATTAGGTGAGAATGATAATGTCATCTCTTTGAATGCCGAGGGCTAGGTCACCTGTTCACACAGGTGAGAGGACCAGCCCTGGGGAAGGGGCCTTAGAAAGGAGATCCATTTCTTCATCTTTCCTCCCTCCCTCCCTCCTTCCTTCCTTCTGCCACTATTTCTGTACCAGATACTGTGCTTGGTGCAGAGCACACAGTGGAGAGCAGGACAGACAGAGTTCTGCATTCATGGAGCTTAAACTGGGTGGGATTAGAGGTCAGTAAAGCTGAATCAGGTGAGAAATCAGACTGATATTCAAGGAGATCATTATGTTAGGACTTAAAAGAAAAGCTTGAGTCCCTTCAGCAGCAACTCCAAGAAAATAGTCTGCGAGTCTATGGAATTAAAGGCAACCATGGCCCGGACACACTGCAGCACAAGAACATAGCGTTTCTTCCTAGGTGCGGGTGAAGACTCCCTTGCTCATTCATTTATTCCACAACTAGTCACTGCTTGCCTGCTGAGTCCCAGGCACAGTCCTGGGCCCTGGGGACTCAGGATGCAGCAGTAAACAAAGCAAGGCACTGCCTTCCCAAAGTTTGTATTTAGTGCCAGAGGACAGCAAATAAACAAATACTGGTATAATTCATCCCATGGGGAGAAGAGCTATGAAGAAAACTGAAGCAGGTGTGGGGATAATAGCCAAATCTTCCCTTCCTCCCATCCCTCCCATTTGGGGGAGCACCTGCCCCTGTGAAACATTCCCCTGGCCAGGAGGGGGGTTCACTGTTGATGATTTGGGGATAAAGAACAGGGAACGTTCTGCAGCCCACTCTGCTCCTCTGGCCTTCCCCTGCTCCAGCAGAACCCGGCTGGGTGGGTCCCTCCGCCTGGTCTGCAAGTTGATACCCAGAAGCCCACTTGCCCACAGGTATAAGCCTCATTTTCTAATGTCCGTAATTCTGGAAATAAAGCAGACGTTTTGTGCTGTCTGCCTTGCCTTTTTCCCTTATTTCACTATTGGATCAGAACTTATGTGGGCTAGAATGGTGCTATTTAGTGGCCCTTAAAACTTCCCGGTAAAGAGTGTTAAAGAGTGGTAGGGGGTCTTGTTTTGTTTAAGAGGGACAAAGATCTCTGTGATGAAATGACATTTTAGTTGAAAGATCTGAATGAAGCAAGAAATCCATTTGGGAGAAGAGCATTCCAGGGAGATGGAACCACTTGCGCAAAGGCCCTGGGGCAGGAATTTGGGGTGCAGAAGAGACCTTTCTTGAGGATTCCTGGCTCTCTGCCTGGACAGTATTTGTCTGGACTGGATAACACCAGCAGCTAAAGGGCCTAGTGTAACTCACATAATGAATAAGTGCTTCAGCCTGGAAGCCCACAGGCTATTATTCTGAACGAGCTTCATGTTTCTTCCATCCCTGCCTAGTGCTAGGACTCCTCTGGAGGGCCAAGAGCTGGAAAGATGTGCCAGGGGCCAGCCCAGAAGATGCATGAAGTCTCTTGGGAGATGCACAAGACGGAGAAAAGAGGTGACCCTCCCGAGGAAAGCCCTGAACCTAGCTGGGTGATTGATTACCAGGAGACCGCCCTGATTTTGTTCTTTAATTACGGCATTTATTTGATGCATCATATTGGGCCTGGAACCCTTAATACCAGCCTGGGCTGTTCATTGTTACAATGTCCTAATTAAGTTTTGATTTATATGCTAATTTTATTCCAAGTGTGTTCAAAAGGGGGAAAGTTATTAGACTTTATTTTGAGATTACATTTTAATCCTGGGGTCTGCCCGGCCAGCACCGTGTTTATTTTGTCAGCTTTTGTTTCCAGGATGTCGGTGGCAATTGTGATTATTTCCTTGGAGGGGAAAAATGATGAAGTGGTGAGGAGCTGTTTAGAGTCGGTGGGGCTCCTGCTAATTAGGATTATGTAACCTCTTGCCTTTGCCCCGACAGCTTTGCGATGAGGCTTGCTTTGACTGCCCAGCTGGTTAGGAGGGCCCACCGGGCTGTGCCTTGGGGATGTCATGGGATGGTAAACATTTGGAAGGAAGGCCATTACAGGAGGGAGTGATGGGGTTTTGGAATGTGAGTGAAAAGTGGGCTTGACCACATGAGTGCCTGACATGTAGCAAAACCCTGGGAAGGGGAGCAGCTGGTCTTTGCTACCGAAAGAATGCCTGTGTGTGTGAGTGTGTGTATGTGTTTGCATGATCATTTATCCTAAGTAGATCTCATTTGAATTTTTTTTGTTCAAGGATTAAAAAGTCTTGCCATGAACCAATTTATCTCTAGACCTTAGAACGTTCATGCAGCTTTATAAATACTCTGAAATAATGGGTTTAATAATGGATGTGTCTGCACATGTGCATTTTTTCTGAGGAAGAGGGCAAAGTTTTTACTGGATTTACAGAAGGAGTGGCACCCCAAAATATTAGAATTATGCAACAGAGAAATATTAGGCTTATGCACTGGCTGGTGTGGCTCAATGGATTGAGTGCCGACCTGCGAACCAAAGGGTTGCTGGTTCGATTCCCAGTCAGGGCACATGCCTGGGTTGCAGGCCAAGTCCCCAGAGAGGGGGTGCATGAGAGGCAACCACTCATTGATGTTATTCTCCCACTCTTCCTCCCTCCCTTTCCCTCTCTAAAAATAAATAAATAAAACCTTATAAATGAAAAAGAAATATATTAGGCTTAGATCTGGAATTTAATGTCTTGAGTTTGGCTGTGTGGCCTGAAGAAACCATTTGCCTAGTAGTCTCTTCCTCCCCCCAGTCCAAGTCCTAGCTGTCCTTGGTCTAGGATGGTGCCCTGTCAGAGAGCTGCAGGGTCACGTTGAATTGGGAGGTGTGTTTACCTGAGGTTGGCCCGCACTCAGTGACGCGGGCAGAGGGCTCGCACTCTTTGCTCTGAGTGACTTGAAATTCCTTTTTGTCTCAATAACAGAAGAAAGAGTTGCCTATGAGACAGATGGGACCTCTGAGGGAACCTACATGCAGAGGTACCTGTTTTCCAAAACCTTCCGAAGCCTGGAGCTTGTGCATTTCCCACGCCCCTTCAGTGAGGGGTCCTCCACTGGGTCTTCCTTTTTCCGATTGGGTTTTATGGGGTTTTATCCTCCTTCTGCACCCCCCGCCTCAGTCTTCCAGTCAACAGTGAGTGTAAGAAACATCGAACAGCGGCATAGTCATTTCACATTTTCCCTGAGTCTGGGGCTCATAGACCTTTTTAGTTTATTCTAAAAAATTAAACTCAGTGATTCTGATTCCAAAAATAATTCTATTTTCTGGAATCTAAAACAGCACCTAACGTTGATCAAGCGCTTATGGACTAAGCATGTTGTCAGCCTCGTTGTCCTCTACCCCCCCAAACCCTCCAGGGTAGGTCCTTTTACTGGCCCCACACACAGGCAGAGAGACTGGGGCTCAGAGAGGCTCAGGGCTGTCTTGGGGTGACATACCTAGCGTGTGGTTAGCGGGGACCAAACCTGGGTCTGCCACGCTCTGACGTCACTATGCCGACTGCCTCCTGTTGGGCCACATTACTTCTTAAGTGTCTCCTTTTCACAATATTCTACAGAGGTCATTCATCCATCTGGATATAAGTGTATGGAGCACAGGGTTATATCTTTCAAGGGGGTGCCAAGGACTGGTTATGGGAGAGCAGGGTTACTCTGACTTCAGCAGGGCGATGTCCCCCAGCTGGCCAAAACGCCCGCATTTTCTCTGGGCGCCTTGGCTCTGCACCGCTGCGCAGACTGTCATCAAAGCCTTCCATCTGACCTGGTTTAACTGTGATGTGGCTTCAGGAAGGGTCTAACACTGGCTTCTGATGCTGGGATCTTAGCACCTCTGCTATTCCTTGCTGCTTGCCTGTATTTTTATCTTTACACCTCCAATTCTGTTAGCTTTCTGCATAGTGAAATGGCCCCGTTCACTTGGTGCTGCTCTGGGGGAAGAGTATGAACCATGTCCCTCAGACATTGACCTTGGGTTGGAAGAGACACCTGCTCTGTTAAGGCCCCCAGGTGACCCTTAAGAGTTTTCTTTGGAAGATATATTCCTTTAAAATGGATAACATAGATTTTTGAAAAAATCACTTATCATCTTTCCACCTCATCGTAAGGAATTTATTTTCCTATTCCTTTCCTTGTCTTTGTCCACATGTACATGAATTTTACTCAGTCATGGTCATGGCATGAAGCCTTTCTATTTTATACTTAATGTAGTGAGTAGGAATTTCACAAGCTATTCAAGCATGCAAAGATGATTATTTTATTTTTTCTATAACTTACACTCTATTTTGAGCTACCTTTTCACTGTATGGCTAAAAGAAAAAACAAAAAAAAAACAAGCAAACAAATGAAAATCTTATATAATTTAATAATTTCTATAAAAACTTAATCATTCAAAGGTTTTCCTGGCCTCTTTTCGGTGAATTCCGTTGATTTAGGATGTTTTACCTCCCTCCATCCCCCTGGGATTGTGATCAGTTCCCGGGGGTCTGCATGGTATCCACACCTTCGTTGGGGGTGAGGGAGGCTGCTGATCCTGTTTAGTTGAAGTCCGGTTGGGAAAACAGAAACCAAACATAACGTCATTCAGGAAATTGGATACATCCATTATGGAAGGCCCGAGAGCCAAGCAGGGGTCAGTGATTAGCTACACAGAACCGTTATCACCACTAGAGTTGGAGGGACACACTGTGATGGCGGTGTTACAGAGCCCAGAAGCCTCTGTAACCTCTACCCTCTGGCTAGAACCATGACAGAGGCTGCCTGGCTGGAGCCATAGAGCTGCGAAAGAGGGGTCATTTGGCATGAGCTAGAATCAAAGGAGACAGCCATCAGAGGAGCTCGAGCTTCACCAGAGACAGGCAGACACAGAGAGGGAGAAATACCTTGGCTTTTCTCCTGCTCCTGCATGGTGGCCTTCCCCTAGTGCCTTCCATAAGCCATAGCAGTTGGCAAAGGACCTGGGAAATGTAGTTCCCTGTGATGAAGAATGGAGGTGGGGTGCTCTGAGGGTGGGGAGTGGATCTGAGAATAAATGGCCAAGCCTGACATCATCTGGCCTATGTTGGCATCTGCTAAGGAAGAACCAGACCCTCACTGATCTTTGGTGGCTGGCCCTTTCATGTTCACCTCAACCAAGATGTCCATGGGCCAGCTGGGGCCTCTGGTCATTGCTCCATAGATTCTTCCTTGTTCCCTCCCTGAGACCCCTTCAGACCCATTGGACCCTCTCTTAAGCCTTCAATAGTGCTCTTGGAGGTTGTGGCAAATTTTGGATAATTCCTTCTGCTCAGGGATGGGAGGAGACTCAAGGGGCCATCCCAGGCTTGGTCTGTATAGTGCTGCTCTGCCACTGTTCCTATTCTCTGTGCGAAACCATGCTGGGATGGGGATGGTGGGACCACCTCTCTGAGCTTCCCTAAGGAAGTGAGATATGGGTTTTCTTGCCTCTCAAATTCCCCCAACCCTGTTTTAAAAAATTATTTCTGTTCCTTTCAGTGCTTGGCCTTGGGGATGGATGGAGGGGAGGGATAATGTGGGGCATGCGACTTACCTCGCAGAGCACCCACCAATACCTAACACTCTCACTTCATTTCCAAGCCTCTAAGGAATCGTAAGGGTGGGAAAAAGAAACTTTAGCTAACACTTCAAGATTTTACCTGGCCTCATTGATATGGATACATATTGAAAGAACCTTAACTTACTTGACCATTCCCTTCTTGAGCATTTGGGTGGGTTTCAGTGTTTTATGACCAATCAGATGGCTGGTGAATTTCAGGAGGTATCAGAAGATGCCCACCTAACCCTGTGTCTTGACCCCCTGCTGACTCCCTATGCACTTAGAGACAGCACAAAGGGGCCCTTAGTACCTGAGCCCGGCGCATGGCAAAAGGTGAGGCTTCTGCTCGTGGGCTCCCACTTTGTGCTCACTCTCCCGGCCTCCCTGTCTGGGCTTTGTGTCTGCTTCACTGTAGAGTTTGGTTAGAGCTGTGGCATCTTTTTTTAACACTGGTCCTTGTCTACACTATGTCTCTGGTCCTGCCCTCTGGTTGTCCCGCTCTTGGCCATCCTGGGTTTCTTGCTCAGAGGGAGGAAGGACATAAGAGGTGGGCTTTGGTTGCGAAGGCCCAGGTTCTAGCCCCAAGCTCCAAGTGATATCTCCAGAGTTTATTTTTTAAACCTTATATTTGACTTTAAAGTAATTTGAAAAGGAATATTTAATCAGTTTAGAGAACAGGGAAAAACAGAAAAAAAAAAAAAAGGAAAAAATTAAAGTTACTCCAAATTCTACCACTCAAAAGATAACCACTTCAAATTCCATATGGGAAAAGACTTGGCTGATCCTGTTCACTGCTGTAACCCCAGGGCCCCGGCACATAATAAGTGCGCAGTAAATATTGCTAAGTTAGGTGATAACCTTTTACTTAATGCTTTCCATCCATTTTATACAAATGGAACTACCTCCTGTTTTGTAACCTACTTCTTTTGTGCAGCAATGTCATGAATACTTTTCCAAATCCACAAACGTTCTACACTATTTCAATAGTAGAACAGTATTCAGTTGTAAAACTGGACCATAATTAATTTAAGTAGTTCATTAATATTATGTATTTAGGTTCTTTTTCTTAATTTTTTACTCATCCAAACAGCTGTATAGTCTTGTACACATCTAGGTGCCTGGTTGTCCAACCAGAGGGCATTCACACCTGTTTCTAAGGCTTTTGATGCGTTTTCCCTTCAAAGTGTGCATGTTTCCCACACAGTAAATCATGTTGGAGTGAAGCAAGGACTCGTCCACTTATTTACTGCTCCACAGTGACTCTTGTCTGGAGAAAAGTACAGCACAGAGTAGGTTCTTTACAAATATTTGTTGGATTGCTTCCCTGTGTCCTCTCCAATAGTGTTTACTATTACTTTAAAAAGGTTTTTCATTTTTCAGTCTGGGGACAAACATAACAGTCCTTAAATTCAAAAATCATAAAGTCATCCTGCTTTCTGTCCCCCAAATGCTTAGTAAGTCTGTTGGAGTTGGACCTAAGTATTTAAAAATCATTCTCAAAACTAAAGCTAATCAGAAATAAGGTCTTATGGAGCTGAAATCTCTGGATTCAGAGATTCTCTGAAGCGTAGGGTGCTGTTTCCAGGACCAGCTTACGAGTCCCGTAGAGCCAAGCACTGGTCCCCGTGGGAGATTTCCACAGGCAGAAGAAGGCAGTCGGGGCGGCAGCATCGACATTGATATATTTCTCCACAAAAGATGCTTCTTTCTCCCTTCCTTCCTTCCTCCCTTCCTTCCCGTCATCCTCTTCCTCCCACAAAGCTAACCTGATCCAGGAAGGAGAAAGCTTTTTTTAAAAAACATTTTCTTTTTTTTCCTTTGAGGATTTGAAATATGTAGGCTTCCATCAGGCAACCCCTGCAGGGGAGAAGGCAAAGGCATAGAGTAGTGGCATCCCAGACCTCAAAGACGTCTGGAAGAAGGATGAGTGTGAGGGGCAGGCCCTGGGGGCTCAGTGGGTACGGCGCTGTGTGTCCATCTGTGCACGTGTTTTGTGTGCGTGTGCGTGCGCGCGTGTCTGCGAGCACCAGTCAGGAGGCAGCCAGGAACCTGTCCTGAAGAATCCAAATGGGGCTTTCTTCTGTGTGTCCTTGCTCAGCTGCCGGGCTTGGAGCCGTGAGACCAGTGGACACATTGTGAGATGAAAGGAATTTGCATTGCTTTCCACTCCACTTTCATCTGATGCCACAGAACAAGGGAAAAAATCTAATGGGGCTCCCTTTCAATAGAGAAGCAAGACTCGAAATGCAAATACTCCGAATGTACTATGCAAAGTAGTAAAGCCAGGGGCCTCACACCTGCCTTCCCAGAAAAGGTCATGATCCACACACTGGAAGCTCGGGTGGGCGGGCCTCGTCATCAAAGCAAAGAGCCTTTCCTTTGAAGAATTGAGAGAAACGTGTCAATGGAGAGTCACACACCCAGGAAACAAACACTATTCAGACATGGAGTAACTGAAACTTTTACTCAGCATATAGGAGGATGCACCTGTCCCCTTTTAGGTGGCAGAGTTGCTCTAGATTTGGACGTAGTGGACCCAGCCCCCCCACATTCTTTTGGTGACATGCCTAAATATTTCTGCCATTGCCTGAGTCATATATATATCCTCACCCTCTCTCACTTGCTTTTCTGCGGCCACCTCTTCTTTCCCTGTCTTCAGTCTTCTCTTCTATGGTCCCTTCTTCACACTGGTTGCCAGAAATACCTTTTCAGTAGTTCATCTGAACACGTCACTGCCCTTCTCCTGCTTAAAACCCTTCGGCACGGGAAAACCCGTGGTCTTCAGGAGGAGGCGCGGTGCCAGAGGCTGCCTCCTCGCACGCCACAGGCTGGCCCCTCAGCTGGCACCTCCGGGCTTTGGACACAAGAGTTTTCCATACTAGAGCCCCGAGACCTCTTCTTCCTCTAAGTCGTTCTCGCTCTTTGCTCCCAAAGGACAAACTTGTCAGCATGCCTTTCCCAGGGCACCTTCACGGTTGTTTGACCAACAATACCTGTGAGAGGACTAGGGTAGATGTTGTTAACTCTGTTTTAGATGAGAGACTGGAGGCTCGAAGAAGTTATAGCTCTTTACTCAGATTACAGAACGAGCACGTGGAACGTCTGGAGCTCACCAGGCAGTGCGAGGAGTCTCCTTCTGGCTACATTAGGTAAAGTATCATCATTGTCATCAACAGCAGCAGCAATGGTAACATCTATTCCTATTGTTTTCAACATCTCTGTTCATGACCCCTTCTCAGTAATGTCTGACCACGAGCTTGGAAAGGATTTCAGCAGTGGTACAGATTGGGGCCTCTCAGATCAGACTACTTGAGTTTGAATCTTAACCTCCACACCTTGCCAGCTGTGGGACTTTGAAAAAGTTACTTAACATCTCTGTGCCTGTTTCCTTTTCTGCAAAATACAGACAACGATCATATCTGTTTTGTAGGACAGTTGTGAGGAGTCAATGAGTTATTACATTAAACTTAGGACGGTGCCTGGGACAGCCAGTGATACAGGAGAACCAGCTAGGCCTGGCTCTTCTATAGATGAAGATATAGATGACCACTGGGCCTGCTGACTGTTGCCAGCTGTAAAGTACAGGAGACTGACCCACCACAGTTCCTGCTGCTTCAGTGGCCCTGTTCTGAGGTTAGTATCTGATGGAGAGAAAAGAGAGAACCCATAGGTGGTCCTGGCATGAGGAGATGAGCAGGGCCAATCAGATCCTCCTTCTGATAGCTGACCTGGACTGACCCAGGTAGCACTGGGAACTGAGGCTGGAGGGAGCCTGGGGTCTGGCCGAGAAGCAGGAGGGCTGAGGTCTGAGCAGTCTTAATGTGTAAATAGGGGCATCTCCCTGGGTGGAGAGGAGGGCTGAGCAGATGTTCAAAGAGAAGACTGAATCAGGAGAGAGATTCAGAGGGGGCGGGAGGTTCCTAAAGCTGTGGAGGCTCCTGCTGACTTTTCCGCACCCCTCCCCACTCCCCCGCCATGCCTCCTTTCCAAACTGTATTCTAAATCTGCTCTCTTATCTCCATCTCCATTCTAAGCCACCATGTCTCGCCTGGTGACTTCTGTGGCTTTCTAACTGGTTCCTCTGTTTTCTCTTTAAGTACAGTCTCGACAATGCAGCCAAAACAAGCTCTGAAAACCTTTTCTCTTAAAGCATTCCTGTTCCACTAAAGGCTTTCCATTGCACTTAGAGCAAAACTCTCTGGCCTGATCTCATTACACTCTCTTTGTCATTTACTGCTCCCTAGCCACACTGGTTTCTTCATTACATCCAACTCACTGTGGTCTCAGGGCCTTCATCTGTGAGGGTCTTTCCCCAGACCTTCGCTTGGCTGTTTTTTCTGGTCTGATTTGAACCGTGGCCTCCTCAGGGAGGCCCTCCCTGCTCACCCTATGAAATGCTGCTCCTCCCAGCCTCAGTCACTGCTTATCACATCATCCTGTTTTACTTCCTTTGTGAGAGTCAACCCTTTATAAAATTATCCAAATCATAGCTTCTCTGTCTAATGACTGAATCTACTGCTGGAGTATAAAGTCTCTGAGGGAGGAAACTTATCTGTCAAGTTCATTGTGGTATTTCCAGGTGATGACTGTGTACGCACAGAATGTAGTAGGCACTCAGTAAATATTCTTTGGATGTGTTCTAAAATTTTAGTTTCGACCCCATTTCCAGTACATGTATGCCCTGTCTTTCTTAAGATATTTTGAAAACCAAAAAAAAAGCCTATAAAAATAAACGTATAGCTTGGATCTTGTTATCTATTTTAACCTCTCTAGAATGTTCCACTCTGGGCCCCTTTCTCTAACTTGACTCCTCCACAGCCCCGCCGAAGTGCTCAGGCCTCCCGTGGGCGTTTCTCGGCAGGCCTGTGGTGACAGCACCCTCCCAAGCTTGCAGAAGTGCCAGCCACTCGGGGCGGGGAAGCCAGAGCCAGTCCACCCGCTGCCTCCACCCCTTGCCAGCTGGCAACAAACTCCCTCCTCGCCACTCTCTATTTCAGACAATGTGGCATTGTCTCAACTCTCTATCAGTTGGGTAAACAGGCTCCTTACATCTACTCTAGCTACTCAACTGTGCTGGTGCTGAGTGAGATGCTGAAGTGACTTCCATTTTAAGTCCTTCTTTATGAAATAGCAAAAGGTTGGTAGCTGGCAAGGAGGACTGCAGGCTGCCCAGGAAAGGGGAACAGTGTGGGTGGTGGTGGTGGTGGGGGGTGATGACTTTTTTTCATATGCAAACTTTTACCTTTATGTTATCTGGCACTTTATTTTCAAGAGTAAAATTTCATCTGCCTCCAAAAGATT
The DNA here is from genome assembly GCA_004027735.1 of Carollia perspicillata. Taxonomy (NCBI): domain Eukaryota; kingdom Metazoa; phylum Chordata; class Mammalia; order Chiroptera; family Phyllostomidae; genus Carollia; species Carollia perspicillata. Next base: position 1,473 of record PVKM010019230.1, on the reverse strand, counting down.
CAGGATGAGAGTCATAATTAATAGGATGACAGCAAATTGATTTTTTTCAAAACCGTGGAGTGGATTCCTCCATTCTCCGTGCCATCCGCCCCGAGGACGGGGTCTGTGTCTGGCTCTCTCCCCGGTGTCTCTCTGGCATTGGCCCGATTCCTGGGACGAATTTCTTGGATGCATGAACCCTGAGCCCCTACTCTGAGAACTTACCATATGCCCAGATCTATGCTAAATGTTAAGAGGAATAAAAAAAATGAGAAATAGGTACTGCCTATTCTCTCTTTTCTCTTTTGATTTGGTTGTAAAAGATCTGTCACTAACCTGCTTTGTGACCTAAGGCAAGTTACTCCGCTGCTCTGAGCCTGTTTCCTCTTCTTTCCTCCTGCAGCAAACAGAGCTCTCACAGTACCTGCTTCACAGAACTGTGATGAGTCCGAATGAAGTCTGGCACCTCTTAGAGTTGCTCAGGCAATTGTAATTAATAGTTCTATCAGTATAAAATATTGGCTGTCCAGCATCCAAGTCATTTTTGACAACTGAGCTTCCTTAGTAGCCCTGGTTTTTTACCATTAAATTCCAGTTAGCCAATTTGTATGGAAAGCTTTATAACATAGTAAAATCTTCCCTGCCTTGTAAGAACATGGTTGAATTCAGAGTCAGCATTAGGAGGGATCTATGTTGTTTAATAAATGGATGGGATGTGTGAGATTGATGGCCCACCCACTAAATGACCTCAGGTTGCCCAGACCCTTTGGTTTGTTTTTCATAGGTTCATGGGTCTCCTCTCTTGCTGACAGATTGTCCTCTCTTCTTAAAGAAGTCAGTTTGCTAACCGTAGGGATCAGTGCCTTTCTCTGATACACTGTGGTTGTGGAAACGAAATAGCTAGCCCTATTAAAAGTGTGAGTAAACCAAGAGCATGCAGGGTTTGAATACAGACTTCAGAGGCTATATGCTTTATCGCAAACCTTTGTGTCATCTCTTTTGACTTCTCAGAGATCTCCTGATTCTTTGTGTGTTCTCATCCCCGGATCATGCGGCATTGACACGAAGTTCTTGGTGTATGTAGACACTCAGTAAAATGTATGGACTAAGTGAATAAAGGAGCAAGGAAGCGTAGTCATATGGACATATGTAAACCCAGGGGGTCTGTGTGGAGGGGAAAGATGAGGTGAGGGAGTTTGGGGTGAGGTTGATTTGGTACGTTGGAAGAGGCAAACCGAGATAAGCCTAAATAGGAAGGAGATATGGTGGGCGGGGATAGAGCTGGTGTCATGCAGGGGTATAGCAGGGAGAAGACATGAACCTTCCTGCTTCCTGCAGTCTCCGTGGGCTTGTTTTCCCCGGACAGATGGGATCACTATGCTCTACTTGCACTGACTTTCCTTTGGCTCCACGAGCACGCCAAGCTTGTTGTGCTGCCTGCCTCGTGGCCTTGGCACTAGCAGCTGGGAAGTTCTTCCTCTTGATCCTTGCACC
>PVKM010019229.1:0-24431 GCA_004027735.1 Carollia perspicillata | reverse complement strand
AGGGATGGAGGAAGGGAGGAAGTAAAAAGTAAGGGAGAATGGAAACTTTGAAAGAGATAAAGGAATAAGGAGGGGGTGCAAGGCCAAGGAGGGAGTAACCCCAAATGGAGAAACCATAGTCATGCCGTTCTGTGTACTGCTAGGGAGGAATGTCATGAGGTTAAGAAAGGAAAGGAAAAGAAACAGTTTACATAGCAAGAAAAACAGTTTTTGGTTTGGTTGAGCTATAAATTGCTTCTCTTTTATGTCAAGGACACCAAGGACCCAATACTGAATAGGGCCTGAGTTTTGGTCCCTTGCTCAGTAATGCAGATACAAATGCTCTTAACTTCCTACCAGGAGCATTTTCTAAGATGGCTAGCTAGAGTTAAGGGTGCATTCTAAGGCCAAGAAACGGGAAGGTAACACCCCCCCCCTTCCCCCTGACACATGCACACCTACAACACAATTCCCAGGACCAACCCCCGACCCCATCAATCATTAACCTAGTAGTTTACATACTAAACGCCACTTATTTTACCAAGTCTCGGCTCATACACTGTCTCAAAGAATAAATTTCAGGAGAATATTGCCAAAAGTCAATGGTTTCTACCAACGTGTTACATGAGCCAAAATTTTAAAATGGATTACTCATGAGAACAAACCTTTAAATCTGGTTAAATTAGCAACAATAAACCTTGTAAACTTCCTGCTGGGAGTTGGTATTTAACTCGAGGGCATTGGGAGGGGGTGCAAAGAACACTGTCAGGACAGAGTAATAGGGAAAAAAGGGGGACAATTGTAATTGAACAACAATAAAAAAAACTAAATGTGCTAACCTGTTGTTCATTCTAACCGCGGAAACATTCAATGAGCATGTATTGAAAGACATATTCCACAAACTACCCTAGGTCCTTACCATTGAGAAGCCAGTGGGGGAAGATAGTTTCAAAACTAATTTCCATAACAGTACTATTAACATGTACGAAGTGCTGTGGAAAGAGGTGAAACAAGAAATTTGGGGGAATTTAACAGAGGAATTGAAGTTTATGCTGGGTCTCAAAGGGAGAATGACCAAAAAGACAAGAGGAGAAGGGGTAAAAGGCATTCCGAGCAGTGGAAACAGAGAAAGCAGAGTTTTGAAAGGGCCTGGCCTGTTTATAGAAATTTGGAAAGTGCAGTGGGCCTTTCCATAGGAAAAGTAGGAAGTCCTGTTGGAAGTAAGGAAGATGAGGTTCAAGAGTACCTGGCACAAAAAGCCAAAACTTTTAGTCTACCTTGTAGGCTAGGGTAGACAGCATGGAAACCAGCAAGTAAGCTGGGCTTTTCGAAGAAGGCGTGTGAAAGGCAGAAGATTTGTACACTCTGAAGAGAAACCAGAGTATAAATGGTGATAGACGGTACCTTGACTTGGGGTGGTGAAAACACCATACAGTGTACAGATAATATATTGTGGAATTGTGCGCTTGAAACCTGTATAATTTTGTTAAATAGTGTCACCCCAATAAATTCAGTAAAAAGGAAACAAAAGAAAAGCAGAGGAGTGACAGGATTGTAGGTGGAGTAAAAGCAGTTTGTATCCTACCTTGCTTGACATATACCAGTTAGAACCCTAAGAGTAAACCAATTTTCTAACTTTGTTTACATAGGCTCAGTTTGTTTGTTTGTTTGTTTTTATCTTGAAAGGTCCTTGGTTAAAATGCAAATCCTCCCAGAGGAGGCACCATCTTGGGACTCTATCAGCTTTGTGCTGTTTGATGAGCCAGCTGAGAGTAAGCTGTAGTGGAACTTAGGCTCCAGGACCACAAAATGGAGATAGAGACCTGAAAGGGGGGCAGATGGATTCCTGCCTGTTTGGTTGTAGCGTATTGTCCTTGCTGCCTAATATGAGTCTGTAAACTCTTAAGACCAGGGAAGGTATCCTAAAACATTAAACCCTCTTTTATTGTGTCTTACATTTTCACAAAATGCTGAACAACTGTGTAAATGCAGATTAAATTACTTATTGAGTCGAATATTTCATTGAATAAGAATAAAACAATGCCATATCTTTATAAAGAAGGATTAACTGGCTAATTTTCAGGGTTATAAACAAGGTCGTTCTAATGCATGTAGTTAATATTCCTAAGAAGGGTATGTGGATGGGCCAGCTGATAATGACCCAAAAGTACCTCTTCTAGGAGGATTTGCATTTTAACCAAGGACTTTTCAAAACAAAAAAGTGGGCCCAGTTCTAATTCATGAATTATATTCTCTAGAATGATGTATGGAAGTGCTAGCACTTTTTGAAATTACAAATACTATTGCAACAGGAAGGTGATGCTTTGCCATACAAAGATAAACTTTTGTAAGTAATATAAGAGATAGCCAAGTCCTGTTAATATTCAACTACATTCTAGTAGTAATAGCCCCGAATCTGACATGGTTATCTAATCCCTTCACTCTACTGAGACTTGTTAGTTCTAGAAGACCCTTGGTTCTTGAGCTGTAGCTCACTTTTAATGGCCCAGTAGTTCAATCTACTATTTAAGTTTTCTATGAAATATCCTCAAGTGAGTTTTGTGGAAATATGCATATATGTTTCTATATGTTTAATAATCTTCCTTTTGACATTTTACAACCTCATTTTACTTTGTGCCAGGTCAGTCCTCACTAAATAGCATATCTTAATATGCTATTTATAGTGATTTTTTAAATTTAACATTTACATTTTGTGGCACACACCAGCTTAAATATTATATGACATGTGAGGACCATAACTGTGTGACTTCTTGGCCCCTTGGGCCAATTTAAAAGAAGAAAAACCTCCTGTATTGCTTTTTAAAATGTCATTTATATCAGGAATCAACTAATTGGGGCTATCTGGAACATAACCATATTCTGTACATGCAAACATTAAACACATTCTCGACATAAAAATACAGTTTTCAAGGTTGAAGTCACTGAAACCACAGTAATCAAGATATGCAGTGTAGGACACTAGAATTATGGCCATTATTAGACTAAACCAGATTGGACACTTAACACATACTCCATATACTGTATTAGAATCTTTCATCTTGTGATTTCAATTCATACATTAGAAACATTAATTAAACTTTACAATGCTTCCAAGTGAGGTATAGTTATGATTGGTCTTTTAATCAAGTAAATAAATGAATTTGTAGGTATTTATAAGGGTAAATATATGCATAAAGGAAGAAATGCAAACAACGAGGACTAGTGTTTCTAAATTCCACTCCCTTATTTCTGTAGGCATTTCTCTAAAGGGGAAGAATGTAACTTGTTTCCCTTTTCTTTTTTATCAAAGGGTTCCCCGATGCTTGATTTTTCTCCAGACACCCCAGAGCAGAGGCTTGTCAATAGACAGACACCCCGCCCCAGAAGTCTTGTTATCCGTGGGTGCAATTTTCCCTAAAAATACGAGACACTGCTTGCTCAGAATACCAAAGATGTTTCTGCAGCACACTTTGTTTTAAGAATGTGTCAAGAAAATATAAAAACTACTGGGTAAAATGTGGCCCTTGTTCTCTATCCACTTTCCTGAAAGACCACCTTTGAAGCAGGGAAATACGGTAAAGGCAAACCAAGCAGTGATGCAGAACGTTATATCATAATAAGGGCTTTGTTATGTTATCAACAGCAAGGTGCTGCTATGGGATCACTGAGGAGGCCAAAGCTTAAAAGCAAAGATTATCCAGCTGTACAATGTGAACTCACCCTTTGTCCATCCTGGAGTCGCTCTAGAAAACAAGCAAGTTAGTCACAAATGCTGAACCCACAGTGCTCAGTGAAATACAAATAACAGATTTCATTTGTAACAAAATCATTTATCTTCTATGTAAAATTATCTTATCTACTGAAGAATTACTGACTCAGGTATATCTACAACCATTTGGACATAGCTCTGTTGCTCAGAGATTTTATCTACTGTCATACCCTGAACCATCTGGAAAGCAGATTTAAAGACTAACAGGGCCAGGCTATTTGCCTCGGGGGGTTGGGGGTGGGGAACTGAATCAGCCACATATTACTTCTTTTGGTGCTGCCAAGCACTTGCTTATTATGGAGTTGCTGGGCCTATTTTTATCCTTCTGTTCACTTTATCAATGACTCTCACAGTCCTTCCACCCTCACCATGCTTTTAGATTTATTCTTCAAATGGCATATTCAGCTTTTCTTTTTCTCAAGAGCAAGGCCAGTGTAGGTTTGTTTTTTTAATTTTTTGTTTAGTTTTAGAGAGAGGGGAAGGGAGGGAGAAAGAAAGGGAGAGAAATATCGATGTGAGAAGCACTGATTGGTTGTCTCTTGTAAGCACCCCAACCTGAGACTGAGCCTGCAATCCAGGCATGCACTTTGTGGTAGGAAGCCCAACCAACTGAGCCACACTAGTCAGGGCAGGGCCAATGTAGGGTTAAATCCATGGTTCTCCACTCTGACCACAACAGAATTGCCTGGGGAGCTTTTATAAAAACACCTTCACTCAAGTTTGAATCTAGTCCAACTAAATCAGAATCTCTGTGAGTAGGGTCTCAGCTTTCAGTATTCTTAAGAATTTCTCTGGATGTTTCTACATACCTCCAGGGTTGAGACCACAACTGTAGGTGAAGTAGGTACCATTGTGATTTCAATGGGGCTTATTAGCCTTTGTACTCCTTTTAATGCCTGAAATTACAATTATTCTTTTTGATTAAAAAATAGCTTCTCTGAACAACAATAAAAAGAGAGAGAGAGAAAAATAAAATAAAATAGCCCTCTTCTCTAGGAATCTTTTTTCAAGTGCAAATTAGCCAGAGCATCTTTAAAGTGCATGGTTCTTGGGAACTAAGAATAATAAAGTACAAAGTGCATGGAGGTAAACAGAAGAAGGATTAGTCTTTGCAATGGGAGGGAGTTTTGGGGTTGTAAAGTTACCATCAAAGGAGGAATGATTTCAGAGAGTACATTTTTGCTGACCTCCCAGTATTGCCTGGGGCCGGTCCAGCTTTGTGAACTAAATATTTAAAGTATAGCCAAATTCGAACTGCTTATTTTATCTAACAAAATCATGTTAAAAGCCTAAATAATTTTAATAAGCAAAAAAAGAGCATACATTAGGAATGTAGGTTTGGTTGGAATTATTCATAAATGCCCAACTTCTGAATTATCACTCACCATATGGATGTTTCTATTGCCAAGTCATCTGTTTTTCCTGATTTTATTAAATGTTCTTTATTCCCACCAATAGCATTATTTCTCTTGCCAGTTCATTTGGTCATTCAACAAAAATGTATTGAGCAACTAACTACTTGGGGCAAGGCATGGTGCTGCTAGAATACAGAGCTAACACAAAATTCCATTTGCAATTGATTTTACAGCTTTTCAAGGCACTTTCACATGCAATCTTATTCTGTCCTCATAGCCACAGTGGGAGATACGTCAGAGCCATCCCCACTTCACAGGTGAGAAACAGGCTCAGGGAAGGAGGTTAAAATGACTTGTCAAAGTCACAAAGCACACAGAGTTAAATCAAACCTACTTTTTTTCTAATTCCAAATACAGTAATTTCCCATAGTTTACAATGTCGTAAGGACACATGCTATAAAATCGTCTCAAATAATAGAGGAGTTATGAAAAGACATTCAGAGTCCCACTTACCAGGAGAAAATATGAGAAATAGTAAAACTAACTCCTTTATTGAGGCTAGCCAAATCACAGTGTCCAAAAGGAGGCCAAGCTTGGATTCAGTTCAGGCTATCATTAAGCAGGCAGGATACAGCAGCAAGCAGGGTACATTCAAGGAGACAGTGGCAATTTGGCTCTATTGAATCCGTTTGTTCTCTGGCTGGACCCTCAGCCAGTAGCTGATCTTCACCGGAAGTAGAAACCAGCTCCTTCTGCTAGCCAAATCCAGGCAAACACTGAATAAACCTTGGCATAGGACCCGTTATGATCCAGTCACTGAGTATACAAAGACAACCTTTGCCCTCAAACAGGTCTCAATTGGCCTAGTGGGTGAGGAAGACAATTATAGGACTGAGATAAAAGGTTGCTAGAGGAACACAGAGAGATACCTGAACAACCTAGGAGGATAAGATGCATGTAGGAAGGAAGGGTGGAGGAGGGGTGAGTGTGGGAAGTTAAGAAGAGCTTCCAGAAAGAGTGATTCAGTTTAAATCCCTGAGTGTAAGTGAGAATTAGCCATGCAAGGGGAGTAGGAGGGAGCAGGGGGCACAAAGAGGGGGGAAAGGGAGCACATTTAAATCCTTAAGGTGAGAAGGAATAAAGCATATTCAGGAAATTGCAAGACTAGTTCTCAGGGAATAGTTTCATTCCTAAGCAGAAACTCTGGAGTGCTAAGGAAGGAAATCAAGACAGCATCCCAATCTCAAATCCCGTAAAGCAGCAATTTTCAACATTTTTTGTCTAATGGCACACATAAACTAATTACTAAAATTCTGCACCACACCAAAAAATATATTATTTTGCCAATCGACAAAAAAGGTATAAATTTGATTGACTTACAAAAAACAGTAATAATAGTTATTACCTACTCTTTTTGCTCTGAAGTGACTTAAAAAAAATCAGATGCCTATACTTGTGTATAAAGACTTCTGGTACCAAGAATTAACCAATCAGATGCAGCCTTATGTGACATGACCAATAAAATGCAACTCTATTGTATGACCTGTATATTTATGGTTCAAGACAGAGCATTCATACTAGATGGCTACGCTTGTGTTGGCTGTTGTCATTTTTTTTTAATTTGATAATCTAAGGGAAAAGAGGTCAGTGCTCTGACTAAATAGTCAGGTACTACATGTTTTAAGAATTCTTGCGGATTATAGGAACAAGTATAAAGGACACATGGACAAAAACTAAGGGGGGTGGAAATGGGAGGGAGGTGGGGAGCACTGGCGGGGTGGACTGGGATGGGAGTAAAAGACAGAAAACTGTACTTGAATAACAATCAACATTTAAAGAAGGGAAAAAATGTAAAAAAAAAAAAAAGAATTCTTGTGGCACACACATTGAAAATCACTGCCATAAGGCAATTCCTAGGCCTCATAGCACGAGGCCTTACTCCTATACCTTACTTGCTGTTGGAGCTGTGGCTACTGGTAATAATTCTTGCTTTGAGCCACACTAGTTCAGAAATTGGACTTACAGTTGGGCTTATCCTTATATATAGGAGCTCAGAATCACAAAGGTGAGGGTGGGAGGGTCTGATGAAGCATGGGAGCCCTGGCTGGTGTACCTCAGTGGATTGAGCTCGGGCTGTGAACCAAAGGGTTGCAGTTCGATTCCCAGTCAGGGCACATGCCTGGGTTGCAGGCCAGGTCCCCAGTCGGGGCCATGTGAGAGACAACCACACGTTAATGTTTCTCTACCTCTCTTTCTCCTTCCCTTCTCCTCTCTCTAAAAATAAAGAAATAAAATATAAATTTTTTTAAAGCATGGGAAATAAGATAATGAGGAAAAAATGAAATAATAGAAATACTATTATGATCACAAGACTGAACAATGCTATAGGAATGCAGATGAATGAGAGCAAGTTTTGGGAAATGATGGCCAGTAGGCCAAATCTAGCCAGTTGTCTGTTTTGATAAAGGATATTTTATTGGAACACTGCCATCCTCATTCATCCACATATTGTCTGTGGCTGTTTTTGTGCTAAAATAACAGAGTTCAGTAGTTGCCAGAGACCTGAAGGCACAAAGCCAAAAATATTTCCTATCTAGTCCTTTATGGAAACAAAAAGGCTGACCCTTGCCCTTGAACATAGTAAGCAGTAAAAATAGAGATATGGAGAATGTCTAGTGGTGGCACAAATAAAGAAAAATATTTAAATTATTAAAAATATAATGAAACACAAAGGAGAAAAAATTCAAAACATGCTAAGAAATTTCTGTTCCCAGATTGCATCACCTTTGATACTACAAAGAATGACAAGAGAATATTCTTTGATAGAATGCCTAAATAAATCATGGTGTATTCACACAACAAAATATTACCCAGCATTAAAAAATGAATTCCAGAAGATGGAGACATAGGTAAACATGCCTCCCCTCCTTGCACAACTATAGCAAAAATTACAGCTAGACTACAAAACAAATATCACCCAGATTTGTCAGAAAATCAAGCTGTATGGAGTTCCAACAATGAAGGATTTAAAGAAGCCACATTCATCCAGACAGGTGGGAAGGATAGAGGCTTGGAGAGGCACAGAGGGTGGAGAGGTATGGAGATGCAGAACAGGCTGTCCCACGTCTAAATTGGGAGGGATACCCAGGAACGGGGGATCCCAGCCCCAGACCAGACCACATAGCCTAGGGTTCCAGCACCAGGAAGGTAAGCCCACATAATTTCTGGCTATAAAAATCAATGGGGGTTGGGGTAGCAGAAGAAACTTTGGGATTCTCAAGAGAGTCCTCTTAAAGGGCCCAAAGTAGACTTACAACTCACACAGATGCATCCCTTCTGTGATTCAGCACCAGGGCAACAGCTGGAAGGACACCAGTGGCATACAGAGAGTGACGTGACTGGCAACAGAGCGAGCGCCAGGAGACAGCTTCCTCCTGGATAAAACTCCAGAGGCCAGGCAGTGGCATTGTCCCCTCTCTAAGTACTCCTTCCCCCACAGTCACAGGGACACGACAAGGGTTGCCCTGCCCTGGTGATTACCTAAGGCTCCACCCCATACAACTTACAGGTGCATTTTTCTACAATAGGTAGTGCTACTAAGGGAGTCAAAACAGCTCTACTTAATACATAGAAACAAACTTGGGGAGGTTGACAAAATGAAGAGAAAAGAAATGTGGCCCAAATGAAAGAACAGAAAACGCTCCAGATAAAGAAGTAAACAAAACGGAGATAAGCAACCTATCAGATGTACTGTTCAAAAGACTGGTTATTAAGATGCTCCATAAAATCACTGAGTACTGCAACAGGAAAAAAAAAAGACCCAGGCAGAAATTAAGGTTACATTAAGTGACATAAAGAAAAATCTATAGGGAACTAACAGTAGAGGGAATGAAACTGGGAATCAAATCAATGATTTGGAACAAAAGGAAGAAAGAAAGCATTCAATCAGAATAGCAAGAAGAAAAATAATTTAAAAAAAAACTAAAACAAAAACAAGGATAGGCTAATGAGCTTCTGGGACATCTTTAAATTGCCAACATCTGAATCATAGGGGTGCCAGGAGAAGAGGAAGAGCAAGAACTTGAACACTTATTTGAAAAAATAATGAAATAAAACTTCCCTAATTTAGTGAAGGAAATAGGCATAGAAGTCCAGGAAGGACAAAAAGTCCCAAACAAGACAGACACAAACAGGCCCACACCAAGACACATCATGATTAAAATGGCAAAGGTTAAAGATAGAGAATCTTAAAAACAACAAGAGAAAAGCAGATAGCTACCTACAAAGGAGTTCCCATAAAACTTTCAGCTGATTTCTCAAACTGCGGGTAAGAAGGGACTGGCAAGAAGTATTCAAAGTGATGAAAATCAAGGACCCACATCCAGGATTGCTCTATCCAGCAAAGCTATCATTTAGAATGGAAGGGCAGATCAAGTGTTTCCCAGATAAGGTCAAGTTAAAGGAATTCATCATCACCAAGCCATTAGTATATGAAATGATAAAGGGAATTATATAAGAAAAAGAAGACCAAAATAATGAACATTAAAATGGCCATAAAGTCACAACCATCAATAATTGAATCTAAATAACAAACTAAGCAAATAAGCAGAACAGGAACAGAATCATAGATATGGAGATCATTTGGAGGGTTACCAGCTGGGAGGAGGGAGAGGGAGAATGGGGGAAAAGGTACAAGCAATAAGAAACATAAATGGTGGGTACAAAGTAAACTGGGGTGTTTAGAACACTACAGGAAATGGAGTAGCCAAAAAACTTATATGCACGACCTATGGACATGAACTAAGTGGGGGACTGCTGGAGGGAATGGGAGTACTGTGTGGAAGAAGGTAAAGGGGGAAAAATTGGGACAACTGTAATAGCATAATCAATAAATTATATTTAAAAAACAATTCCAGCTACATGCATAAATCACAGAAATAATGTAACATGAAGGAAGCAAATCATGGAAGAACACATACAATTTAATAACTCTCATTAAGCTAAAAAATAAGGCAAGTTTATGGATATATATGGTAAAACTATTAAAATTAAAAAGAGAAGTCCTGGTTGGTGTGACTCAGTGGACTGAGTGCCAGCCTGTGAACCAAAGAGTCACTGGTTCAATTCCCAGTCAGGGCACATGCCTTGGTTGTGGGCCAGGCCCCCATTTGGGGGCACATGAATGCAACCACAAGTTGGTGTTTCTTTCCCTCTCTTTCTCCTCTCCCTCTCTAAAAATAGATAAATAAGTCTTTTAAAAAATTCAGAAGGGAAATAATAGCACAAAATCCAGGATAAGGGATTGCTCTGGAGGAAGCAAAGGGGGAGAATTTAGTTAGATTCAAAAGCATTGATAATGTTCTAGTTCTTAAGCTGATGATGTGTTCATGGATATTTGTTTTATTATTATACTCCATAAATGACATGTCACAAATTTCCTTTTGTATGTATTAAAATCATATAATAAAAAGTTTTTAAAAGTCAAATATAGCAAGTGGTGACCTGTTAAACCCTGGATCATAGCAGTTTGGAGGAAGAATGGCTGGCAGGGATGGCAAAGACAACTAGCACTGATTTTTGGAACATTTAAGAATTTGTTATGGGTTCCTTGAAATTACTTGTGGGCTGGGGGAAGCACTGTCCAACCTGGTGGAATAGACTTTCCTTGGTCCACAAGATGGGGGCTTAAAGTTGTAATTTGCATATTAATAATACAAATCTGAACTCAGTGTATAGTATTATCAAGATGTGCAATTGGGAGATCTATGGATTACTGAAAAAGGGAATGGTGTGTACAAAGACATGAGGATATGAGAAAAATCACATACCATTTAAGCAAATGCAGTATTATCAAGCTGTGTGACTGACATGTGGTGTAACTGCCTTGTGGTATGCTTCTGGGGGTTGTGATGGGAGATAAGACAGAGGCAGGTAGGGTTCAGGTCCAGGTGAAAGTTGTAAGCAGTGCTTCCATTTGGACTCAATCCAGGATTAAGGGCTTCAAACAGGGAAAGGAATAATATGATCAGCTGTACATTTAGACATGTCCAAGTCTCCACAAGCTTTGACTACAGAATAAGGTGGCACCACCCCCACTCATTGCCCCCGAAACCTATTCCCCAAAGATAATCTCACAGCTAACAACTTAGTAATTAAAGGTCTTTTTCACTATGTTTAGCAAGATACAGAGTTTTGGTTTTAAAAAAATAGATCATATTATATGAATTGTTCTGTGATTTTATTTACTTTTTTAAATAGTATAGTATGGACAGCTTTCCCAGTCTGTATACTGGTACATAGATCTACCTCACCATTTTTAAGGGCAGCATAGCATACTATGTATAGATGTACATGTTCCTGTCAGTTCTTTAAAAATTCTAATCATCACACTTGATTGTGGTTCCTTTTTCCCCTTTCCTTACTTTTGCTAGACTGACTGAATTTCTTTTTTCCCTTTTTCAACTATTAGAAGAAGTTCTACACACTATTTACATTCTATTGATGGTTATCTTTCCATTTTATTTACTTATATAAATGACACACATACACATTCTTCTTCTATAAAAACAATATAGAGGAATATAGGATAAAACATAGATGTGTCCCTTCACTGTTAAGTTTTCTGCATCATCTTCCTCAGCATTTATATATATATATATATATTATATGTATTAATAGGAAGCATTGGTATTTTTTAAAAGATTTTATGTATTTACTTTTAGAGAGATGGGAAGGGAGGAAAGAAGAGAGGAAGAGAAACATCGATGTGTAGTTGCCTGTCACACGCCCCCCACCAGGGACTTGGCCTGCAACCCAAGTATGTGCCCTGACTGGGAATCAAACCAGCAACCCTTTGGTTTGTAGGCTGGTGCTCAGTCCACTGAGCCACCCCAGCCAGTGCAGAAAGCTTTGGTATTTTTAATACTGTCGTTACTGTACACATAGCTCCATGATTTACTTTTTAAACTTAATATGCTCTGGAGATCTTTGGAGCTCTTTCTATGACAGTACACAGAGACCTATTTCATTCTGTTTAAGGGCTGCATACTATTTTATGGTAAAGGTACACCACATTTTATTTAACCATTTCCCTATTTTGGATATTTGGTTATTTCCATTTTTCTCTTACAATAATCATGAAGCAATGAACATACTATAATGCAGATCTTTGTGAATGTGTAAAAATATTTCTGAGGATATATTTGGAGAAGTAGTATTGGGTCAACAGGAAGATATTTAAAACTTTGATAGATTGCCATATTACTCTTCAGAAATGTTGTGCATACACTCCTACTTTCAGAAAGACTACTCATTGCCCACACCATTAGCAACATTAAATATTATCAACTTTTAAAGTTTTTTTGCCAAAATTTTACACAAATTCATTCTCACTATAAAACAACCACGGCAAAGAAAAGCAGAAGTGCCCTCTTGACCACCATCATCTGTTGATAGTCCTCTCTCAGGAAATTTATTTCTACATTGCTATTAATTTTTCTATTAATTGTTTTGTTATACTTTATCTTCTTAAGAATAATTTCTTAATAATTTACTCAAGCTTCCTAGACATGTCCTTTAAATTATTTGCACTTAACTATAAGTTTTATTAGTTCATTGACTCACCATTGTCTTCTGTCATGGCCTCATCATCAGTCTCATCCCCTGATCCAGATGACTGTGACATTGTCTGTCTTTGGGAGCCTAGGTTAGAAAACAGAGAATTCACTTTTACAAGCAGCCCTTTCCCATATCAGTATGGTGTCATGGACTCATTGACTCTGGTTTCTTAACCAATTTTATCCCATTTCTTTAAGAACTGCAAGAAAATCCTCACAATTTTGGCTTACTAATCACAACCTTCCTTGTTATTCTTTGTGGTCATGGCTCTAATATTTTTTCTTCTTTCATTTAAAGTGAATTTGGGGGTAAACACATTTGTTCAGACCAACATCTTAAACTGGAAGTATGGCATGTCCTTTATTTTTTTATTTTTGACACAGTCTTATTTTAAAAAAAATATTTTATTTGTTTTTAGAGAGGGAAAGGGAGGGAGAAGTCAAGGGAGAGAAACATCAATGTGTGGTTGTCTCTTGTGCACCCACTACTGAGGACCCAGCCCGCAACCCAGGCATGTGCCCTGACTGGGAATCAAACTGGCAACTCTTTGGTTTGCAGTCCAGCACTCAATCCACTGAGCCACACCAGCCAGGGCTTGACAGGGTTTTTAAAACGTTATGATGGCTTAGCCCCGGCTGGCTTGAATGCCTAGAAATAGTATCCCTTCGAAGTGTCCTCAAGCTAATTTGGAGGGTTCTCCAAAGTACAATCTCACTTCTGATCTGAACCAGGTCTCTAATTACCTTCTAATTTGGCCTTTTAATCAGGCTACAATGCTGTGGCTGTTGAGGGTCCTCCTGTGGTCACCACCTTGTTTGGGAGGGTTTTGTGTACAGATCACTATGGCTCCAGCATGCTTTTCTCTAAATCCTCCATATTGCAGGTGAGTAAAGGCTGTAACTTCTAATATACCTTTTCTAAATGTTTGGGAATAATGAATGAAACTACATTGCCCAAAGATGTGACATCACTTGGAGTCTTGGCCCAAAGCAGATCAATAAGTTCCTAAAGGACACCCTCCCTGCATATTACCGTCCCTAATGGGGGCCTAACTCACCGTCCCAGGAGGATGAATACGATTTATTGCTTCCCCGTTCTTCTACTTCCAGTCAGCTCTATAACCCAAGGGCTCAGGAGAAGAGCTTCAGTAAACAATAATCACCATAGCAACGCTTGGGCCCTTTCTTCACGTGAAGTTCTACCCATGATTTTCTGTATATTTAATCCTTTCACGGATGATTGACAGTAGATCTGACCAATCCCTTCAGGGGAAACTCCACCAGCTTAACAGAGGCCTGGCTGGCCTCAAAAGCAAAAGATAAATCTTAAAATGACCTGAAATAGGTACATTTCCCAAAGTCTGGTTTATTCTAGCTTTAATAAGACCACTCATGGGACATAGGCAGGTCAGCCAAGGTTGTTCTGTACAAAGACTGGCACAGTTCCTACCTGACACCACTGCGGAGTCCCTCCCTCTTTTGTGACACCACACCAGCCAGGAGGGGTGGGGTTTCAAGGACCCACTTCCACTCCATCCAGTCTCAGCTGAGGGAAGAGGGGGAAGGAAAGTGGGGGATGGGAGTGAAGATGGAAGACTGCCAGGGGTGTAAGTCTAGGCTCCCCACTTGGCTATTCCCGGCATGAGTGGGGATGGGGCCACATTTTTTTCCACGGCGAGTGGCTAGAGTAAATCTGTTATCTAAAATTTTCTGTCTTCCTAGGCTGCTGTTTTCCTAATCCTTTGTCTACTGAGCGCAGAATTTTACGGGAGCTTTAGATGTCACACTGGTTAGTGTTTTCCACATATCTTGTTCCACTGTTGTGAATGGGATATGTTTTTTCTTGCTTCTATTTGTTATTGCTAGAAGAAAGCTATTGGAATATAATAATAGAATGTCAACTGTAAAATCTAACTGGTGGGTATATGGGTGTTCACTGTAAATTTCTTTAAACTTTTCTGTTTGGATTTTTTATAATAAATGTTGGAAAATAAAACAAAAAAGAGTTACTCTATAATTAAAAAAGAGAGAGAGAGAAAGCTATGGGATTCAGTATATTTAACTTACATCCAGCTTGTATCAGTTAGGACTCTTGTTTGCAGGTGACAGAAACCTAACTTGAACAAGCTTAAGAAGAAAATGGAGATTATTCATTTATATAAGTGGGAAGGACCAAGCAGATCTCAACCAGGCCAGAATCCAGAGACTCAATTAGTATTAGGCTTTCACTCATCTCTTTATTTCTCTTCTTGACTTCTCTCTTTTCTACTTTGCCTCATTCTCTAAGATTCTTCCATGTGGTAGAGACAGGATTACCAGCTGTTCTGGGGTCACATCTTTACATTTCAAGATCCAAAGAGAAGAGAAAGCTAATTCTTTATCTCTGATTTGGAATATTCTAAGAAATGTCTGGGTCACATGTTTCCCCCTCTAAGCTGCCATTGTGTTTATCAGGGTATGACATTATGATTAGCCTATCCTGTGGTTAAGTGTCCAGCCATGTATGTGTGTGTGTGTGTGTGCATGTGTGTGTGTGTACACATGGGGAATAGGGCAGGGTAGTCTCATTGCCCATCCTACCAGTACTACATTGAAAGGACAGTGAAGGAGGAGCAGACCTCCAGAGGAAGAAGAGTGCTATAACCAGAATCAGGAAGAAAGGAAAACTATGTAAACCAAAACAACAGATGTCCACTACATATATTTCTGTTTTAATAATTTTTAAATTGCATTTCTTGGATTCTCAATGCATATAATCATATCATCTGCAAATAATTGTACATTTTCTTCTTTTTGTCTTTCTTCTTTTTAGATTTATACATCTTATTTCATTTTCTTGGTTTATTACATTTCACAACCTTTAAAACACAATGGAGGACATTTGTGCCTTATTTCTGAATTTCATGGAAAATGACTTGATAATGATACTTGCTCATAGCTTTTTGATACTCTTTAGAAAGTTTTCTTCTATTCCATTGTACTTACAGTTTTGTAAGGAATGGATGCTGATTTTTATTAATTAGTTAATTAGTTTTTAGGTAACATTGTTTAATAACATAAATTTCAGGTGTACACATAATAATTGAATTATCTGTGTACTCCAGTGGGTTTTCAACCTTTTTCACCTTATGGCACATGTAAACTAATTACTAAAATTTTGTGGCACACGAAAAATACATATTTTTTGCTGATCTGACAAAAAATAGGTATAATTTTGATTCATTCACACCAGCCACCTATTGTTGTGTTGGCTGTTGTCATTTTTTATTTGACGATCTAAGGGAAAAGAGGTCAGTGCCCTTGACTAAATAGTCAGGTAGTGCATGTTCTAAAAATTCTTGAGGCACACTGACTGAAAATGAAAATGGTATGCTCTATTGTGTGCTCACCACCAAAAGTCTACCTTCCATCCCTTAACATACACAGTGGTACCTTGCTACTCATCATTAATTCATTCCAGAATTCATGACAAGTGCTGAGACCAACAACTACTGGTCTGTTTTCGACCTACCATGAGACTGACACATCAACCTCTGTTTTATCAGGAGAGAGGGGCACCAAGTAGCAAGCAAGCAACGAGTGCTGAAACATCTTCTTGTCAAAATGTGATGAGTACAGGGTTTGATGGGTTCTGTAGCTGACGAGTAACAACGTATAACTGTATTTGATCCCCTTTACACATTTCACCCTCCCCCACCCCCGTTCCCTTCTGGTAACCACCATGTATCTGTGGATTTGCTTTTGTTTTATTACATTTGTTCATTTTTTACTTTTTAGTATTATGTTCCAGGTATGAGTAAAATCATATTGTTTTTGTCCTTTTCTGTCTGGCTTATTTCATCGCTGCTGATTTCTATCCAGTGCCTTTGGGCCATCCATTGACAGACAATGCTAAATTAAAATAAAAAAACTTTGTAATAAGTACAGAATTAAAATACAGAAACTACCCTAAAAAATAAGGAAAGAAAAAACGGGAATGTAGGGTTTTCATGAAACTAGGAGATAAATGTTACATGAAAGTACAGTTATGAAGGCAGAAAACAAGTGATCAGGTGCCTGAATGATGATAGCTAGCACTAACAGAAGCTCTTACAATATTCCATGGACTGTTTTAAGTGTTTCATGTATGTTACCCCAGCAAAAAGTTGTCTTATTTGTAGAAACTGAACCAGAGACACCTGAATGCTCAGGATAGAGCTTGTTCTGATACGGTTCTTAAAGGATGGAAATTTTTAGTTTAAGGTAAATAGTTATAAGCCTAGCAAGTAATGTATATGTCAAAGATTTTGTTTCAGAAACTACAGATAAGGCTCATCCTGGCCGGAGGGGGGGGGTGGGCATTCAACCTCCTGGAGCACTGCTAAAGATTACTGCCTGGAGACAAGTGGAGGCATCCAGGCCATTGTATTTTAGGGAGGGGCAAATGACCACCTGCCCCTGGGAACAGCTAACTGCCCAAAACAGGGATGTTGCAGTTTCTTCTACCTGACCCTCCCTGAACTTCAAAACCCCTCACCACCCCTTGTTTATTCCCTGCTATAAAAACCTTGGCCTGGAAACAAAAGAGAAGATGGTCTGTTAGGGTATGAACCCGACATCTTCTCGGATCACTAGCTATCTGAATAAAGCGCCCATAAAGATTCAATTGCTGTCATTGCTTATTGCGTTTGGTAGTGACAGGCAGCCCAAACTCCAGTGTCTTTTCTGGTTTCAGTTCTGCTAGTGAAAATTCATTGAACTATACACTTATCATTTGTACATTTCTGTATTCTGTGTAAATAAGAAGTTTTAAAAATAGATTAAAAACAAGTACACGAAAATGAATGCAAGAGGTTATAGACTTGGAGACAAGTAGGGATAGTAGAGTGTGCTAGATTGAGAAGAGGGAGACTGAAGGAAAGTCAGGGATTTGTCCCACATCCAGTTCCCAGAATATAGGCAGCCAGGCTTATATCCCACGTAGGAAATTCAAAGTATCCTTCTCTGGAGAACTGAAACCCAGGGAAAAACTAGTTATACCATAATCAAAAAGCATCCCGCCATCCAATCACCATACAACAAAGTCCTCCCCCCACACACCAGGTACATAGAACTTCTAATCAGCTTTTTAGTGCCTCATTATTCAATATGAACAAATGATCAAGGATTTCAGAGGGACTTCTGGTCAAGATGGAGGCATAGGTAAACACATTTCACCTCCTTCAACAACTATAAGAAGGATCACAACTAATTTCAAAACAAAAAACACCCAGAACTGCCACAAAATTGAACTATGTGGAAATCTGACAACCAAGGATTTAAAAAACCATATTTATCCAAATGAGTTGGAAGGGCAGAAATGGGCAGCTGGGGTGGAGAGGCCACAGTGTGATGGTGATGCAGCAAGGCAGCAGCTGGCCAAGCAGGCGGTCCCGCATTTATGTGTGGTGGATAAAAATCAGGAAGGTTACCTGAGGAGCAAGCTATCCAAGCCCCAGGCCAAAATGCACAGCCCAGAGCTCCAGTGCTAAAGAACAAAGGCTCATAACTTCTGGTTGTAAAAACCAATGGGGGTTGGGGCAGCAGAAAAAACTGCTGGTCTCTCAGGAAAGTCTGTTTAAAAGGCCCACACAGTCCTAGAACATAAGCAAACCCACCCACCCTGGGACCAACACCAACGCAACAGCTAGAGATGCACCAGTTGCATACAGGAGATGGGTGAAGTGACTGGAAGCACGGTGATTGCCAAGCAAGCCTCCAGCAGCCAGGCAGTGGCATTGTCCCTCTCTGACCCCTCCCCCACATACACAGCAATAAAGTGGTGAAGCAGGTTGCCCTGCCCTGGCAAATACCTAAGGCTCAGCCCCATAAAATTTAACAAGTGTGCTAAGACAGGGAATCAAAGCAACTCTACCTAATACACAGAAATAAACATGGTCCAGAGGCTGCCAAACTGAGGAGACAAAGAAATATGGCCCAAATGAAATAAAACAAAACTCCAGAAAAAGAATTAAACAAAATGGAGATATCCAACCTATCGGACACAGAGTTCAAAACACTGGTGATAAGGATGCTCAGAGAACTCACTGAGTATGGCAAAATCATAAGGGAAGAAATGAAGGCTACACTAAGTGAAGTAAAAACCCACAGGAAACCAACAGTGAAAGGAATGAAGCCAGGGTTCAAATGAACAATTTGGAATATAAGGAAGAAATAAATAGTCAACCAGAACAGAATAAAGAACAAGAATTAAAACAACAACAACAACAACAACAACAACAAAAAACAAGGATAGGCTAAGGAGCCTCTAGGACATCTTTAAACATACCAACACCTGAATCATAGGGGTGCTAGAAGGAGAAGAGGAAGAGCAAGAAATTGAAAACTTATTTGAAAACATAATGAAAGAAAACTTCCCTAATTTGGCAAAGGAAATACACATGCAAGTCCAGGAAGGACATAGAGTCCCAAACAAGGTGGACCCAAAGAGGACCATACCAACACACATCATAATTAAAATGCCAAAGATTGAAGACAAAGAGAGAATCTTAAAAGCAAGAGAAAAGCAGAGAGTTACCTACAAAGGAGTTCTCGTAAGACTGTCAGCTGATTTCTCAAAAGAAACTTTGCAGGCAAGAAGGGACTGGCAAGAAGTATTCAAAGTGATGAAAATCAAGGGCCTACAACCTTGATTACTCTATCCAGCAAAGCTATCATTTAGAGTGGAAGGGCAGATCAAGTGCTTCCCAGATAACGTCAAGTTCAAGGAGTTCATCATAACCAAGCCCTTATTATTTGAAATGTTAAAGGGACTTGTCTAAGAAAAAGAAGGGGATCAAAACTATGAACAATAAAATGACAACCACTCACAACTATCAACAACTGAATGTAAAAAACAAAACCAAAAAAACTAAGCAAACAACTAGAACAGGAACAGAATCACGGAAATGGAGATTACTTGGAGGGTTACCAGCTGGGAAGGGGAAGGGAGGGTGGGGGAAAAGGTGCAGGGATTTAGATGCATAATTGGCAGATACAAAATAGACAGGGGGAGGTTAAAAATACTACAGGAAATGGAGAAGCCAAAGAACTTATATCTGCAACCCATGGACATGAACTAAGGTGGGGATTGCTGGAGGGGTGGGGAACAAAGGGGGGAAAACTTGGGCCACTGTAATAGCATAATCAATAAAATACACTTAAAAATAAAGGATTTCAGAGAGTTCATGGACCGTTCCAACATGAAAGCCGGAGGCTAAAACAAACAAACAAAAAAAAACAAAAACAAAAAAGAAGAGGTCTAGATAAAACAAAGACAATGCAGGGAAGAGTCAAAAACATAAAAATAACTGGTGTGCTCCTACTCCAATTGGTATATTCAGAGAAGTAAGAGACAATGTTATACTTATAAAACAACAAACAGGATTGAGTGGAAAAGAAGGCCCATGTAGAGGCATAGCACTGTGAAATTTCAGAATCCAATAGTTAAAGTGCAGACCTTAAAAGCTTCTGAAAGCAGGAAAAAGTAAAAGGTCCCTTATACAAAGGATTAAGTGTAAGAATGACATTGGGTTTCTCAACAGAAATAGGCAAAGCTGAAGTGGAGCCATGGCACTCTCTTCAATATTCTTAGTGAATATCATTTCTAGTAGAGAATTCTATATTCAGCCAAACTACCAATTGGGTATTAGAATAGAATAAATACATTTTTGCTCAAAAGATTTCCTTCCATGCATACTCTTTTAAAAATGAATGGAAGACATGCTTCACTAAACCTAGAGAGTAAACCAAAAAGGAAGCCATGGCATCCAGGCCCTGACAGGTGTGACTCCATTAGGCTGGTTCAATTTCTGGTCGGGGCACATGCCTGTGTTGCGGGCCAGGTCCCTGGTTTGGGGGCATGTAGGAGGCAATCAATCGATGTGTCTCTCACACCCCCATGTTCCCCTCTCTTTCTTCCTCCTTTCCGCTCTCTCTGAAAATAAAATAAATACAATCTTTTTTAAAAAAAGACATGGCATTCAGGAAACAAGATCTGACAGAAGAGATTGAAATATGAAGACAGGAGGCTCTAAGATAAAAAAAAAACCTACTAGATCATCCATTAACTTAATCTATGGAAAGTTATACTGAAAGTTTGTTGGATAGTTTGGGAAGACTTAGGCATAGGCACATACAGGGCTGCCATGTACAGCTGCTCGGGCTATGCACTGCACAGCTATGTGGGGCACCACAGAAAACTAAGCAAAACAAAAGGAGAGATAATTATTAAATCCAGGAAAATAAAAAGGTAGTTTAAGAAAGGAAATGTAATCATAATATACTACCTGGCTCACCAGGAAATTATTTATACGTAATCATAATAATGTTGAAGAAAGGAAACTTGGCTTGAAGTAGTGAACACACGCAGAAAAATAAAACAAAAAATTATCATAGTAATGTAAACAATTAGATCCCTTTATCCAAAAGCTGCTATAATTCTACTGAGAATATGAAGAGAGAATAGGGGAAAGGTAAGAGGGCTAAATAACCTACAAACATACTACCCTGAACAAGCCAACTCTTGTCTATTCTTGAAAGCTAAGCAGGGTTGGGCCTGGTTAGTCTTGGATGAGAGTACTAAATTAGTCATGCTACTGTGCAATGGGACACTATGCAGCCATTAAAAAGAAAGTTATGGAATTGTATATCTGAAAAGTGTGTATGATGCATTAAGTGTGAAATAAGTTGTAGCCCAATATGTACTGAATAATCCCCATTTTAGTTTTAAAATTATGAATAGATATATTTGCCTTATATATTCATGCAAGCATAGTAACAAGTCAAGAAGACAATGAGGCAAACTATTGATATAGGGAATTTCTGGGAGATGGTATTAGAGAAGGGCACACATATTTCTACATCTACATCTATATCTGTATGTCTATATGTGTATCTATCATCTGCTGCAGGGTTGGCAAGAGAATAACCTCTGATAGATATGCTGATGGCTCAGGTTAGGTGAGTAGGGGTAGATTGTGGGGGCTGGAGGGGGAGGTCAGTAGAGTCTTTGTCCCTAGTTCCTGTATACAACTGTTAGAGAGACCTAGGGGTGGTTAATGGTCTCTGAGCAGGCTGTTGGTGGTATTTGCATTAAATACCTTTCCTCTTGGTGCTGAGAGTGGCTCTATTAGAAGTGACAAGGGCCTAGTATTTAAAACAAGAGCTTGCCAGTTGTTGTATGCAAGATCTCTGGGCTGGTCTATAATGTTGGCTCTGCAAGGGTTGTTCAGGGAGGTCAGAGATCTATCTCTCAGGGTGGTGGGTGGCAAGGGGCAAACGCTGCTGTCATAGGAGGCTCACTTGAGCGAAATTTCTCTGAGCTTGAGCCTGACCTCTTAGGCCTGTGTGTGTGGAATTGGGAGAAGACCCAAAGGGTGGAGGCTTATCTTGGGCATTGTAACTGACGCTGGCAGAGGCTATTGTTTACTATATATTGTTCTGCGGGATATGTCCTGCATGAGGGTGTATGACCGAAGGGGTCTATGTGTTGGGGTAGATTAAATCTAGCTTATATTCTGCTTGTCAACAAGCTTTGTATCCTAATGCAGGGATGCCACTGTCAGCAGAGAAAGGTGAATATTTTTATACTTGGACTACCCCAAGGGGTGCCTTTTTCTAATTAATTTATCCCAAGAGGGTACTTTTTCTTTCATAGTTTTTTCTGCTCCAAGGTGGTGCCTGCTAGTTGCTGCCTTGGCTCTCTCAGAAGCACTGATATGCAGATACTAGATTTTTGAATCCTAATGGTCCTGTTTGGGAAGTTCTGAGTAATCAGAAGCCATCACTGGAAGAGGCCCTTTCTGCTTGCCTCTCAGAGCAAGCCCTGGCCGTTCTCTTTGCCTCAGGCAAATTGACGTAAGAAAATGACTTTGGTCACATTAGATCAAGATGATGGCCTAAATGGTTGTTATTTTATTCCCATCCTCCCTTCCCCAAATTCCTTAAAACATCAGAATAGGGTGGGGGGAAGTGGTGGGGAGAAAATGGAGAAAACTATACTTGAACAACAATAAAAATATGTGGGGGGGGAACAAAAATGAAGAAAAGACCCCTTCAGAATAGCAAAAGAACCCAGAGTGGTATTAATTAATTAAAGATAAATGTACTATCAGTAGTTCAGAAATTGAGATGAAATCCTTAAGAAGCCCTGGCTGGTGTGGCTCAGTGTATTGAGCATCGGCCTCTGAACTGAAAGGTCACCAGTTTAATTCCCAGTCAGGGCACATGCCTGGGTTGCAGGCCAGGTCCCTGGTTGAGAGTGTGTGAGAAGCAGCCAACTGACGTTTTCTCTTGCACATTGATGATTCCCTCCCTCTCTTTCTCCCTCACTTCCCTTCCCTCTGAAAATAAATAAATGAAAATATTTTTTTAAAAATTAATTCCTTGAGTATAGAAATCAGATACCATCATATTGATAAGAGAGGAGAAGTCATCTAGTTCAAAACCTGCAAGAGAAAAGTACTAGGAAAAATAAAATCCCAGAATGAATAAATGCAAAGAGTAGGGGTGGAAGGGGCCCCGTCTGGTCAATTGGAGAATCATATTCAGAAAAGAACCAGTTGGAGCCCACTGTAATTAGCCCTCTCCATCCTTCCTTCAACTCACCCTAAGGTTAAAGACAAAAATTTCATCAAAAGAAAGTGAGCTATTGCTACCAAATGTGTAGGATCCTAGAAAACAAAAAAGCGGACCTTGGTGTAATTTGGCCTTCCCCATGATGTATGAATAAACAAACAAAAGAAGAGAAGGAACTTGGGTCAGGAGAGAAATACACTGGAGTCCTTCACTGCCACAGTAAAATTGTTTTGGCAATTTGCAGGGAGTGGAAAGAAATGGCCTTTCCATCTCCTGCATACCCATCCACTTTAAAGTGAGGCCTGACAGGTGAACATATGCAACCCACTTACACAAAGCTCTCCTACTGAGTAGACAGGCCATCCGGGGACACATAACTACAGAATAAACCCAGACAAGCTACCTTTGTTGATGCACCTTGTCCCTTATTCACTCACATGCATAGACAACAAAGGATAACCAGAAATATTTGGAGAAAATATACAGCATAAAAGAGAAGAACCAAAAATAACAAATAGAACAACTGACCCTGAGTGGGGAAGGGGGTGAGTGAAATAATACACAGAACAAAATTCTGATTTTCAGATTCTAATTTTCCTCCATATTCAGAACATACTGCAGACATATTCAGAACCTCTTTGAATTACTCAGGTAAGTATTACAGCAAAGTAAAACATGAAGCTTAAAAAGAGGAACATGTGGAATATAAGAAATACTGGTAAGCAAAGAAATAGTAAAACTCTGAGTTGCTTTTGAGACATCCAAGAGGAAACATGTAGCTGGCATTTGGATAAAAAATGTTTGGAGCTCAGAGAAAAGCTGGAGATATAAATTTGTGAGCTATAGCAAGAGGCGGTAGTTGAAGCCCCAGATACGGATGAAATCACTTAAAGAGAGATTATACAGTAAGAGGAGAGGCTATAACTAAGTTGAATCTTAACATTTAGTGGTTGAATTAAAGGAGGGTAAGAAATATCCAGAGAGGTCTGAGGAAAGCCAGGAGAGTGATATGTCAGATAAACAAAGGGAAGAGAATGTTTCAAAAGGAGAGAATGATGACTTGTGACAAGAGCAGCTGACAGGTTAAATGGTGATGAAAACATGTTTATTATATTT